>NDFZ01004511.1:29152-41431 GCA_002192655.3 Mamestra configurata
TTTATTTGCAGAAAACACGGTATTAAAAGATGTTACAATACAAATTGAGTCCAAACATGTTTTGCTTAATATTAAAGCATGCAAAATTATGGTATCAACATTACAGTTTATGTTCAAGAAATTCTTTAACACTATAGAAACTATTGTCATTCAGCCAGTTATACAATTTAATTTTAAAAAGTCTGTAATTAAGACTTTTAAACGTATTTGGTAATTTATTAAATATACGCACACACATAGCTACACAGTTTTTATTATATTTAGCACACCGGGGCATCTCGTCTAGTACCAGCCTGAATTGGTCACGCCGACTTCGTGAACATACATCTTCCGCTGTTTTGAACAGTTCTCTATGTTTCTGTACAAACATACATACTTCATACACATATATTGAAGGCAATGGTAGCAAACCAAGCCTTTTAAATATTGGTTTACATGATTCATCTGATGGAATCCCGTGTATGGCTCGTATACATTTCTTTTGAGCGACAAATGCTCTATTAGAGTCGGTACTATTTCACATACGCTCGATATGACATTACAGCTGTTTTTATATTTGTTATTTTCTTAATCTTTCTAAGGGCATATACAAATTTATTCGCTTTGCTACATACATGCTCAACCTGTTCCTTCCAGTCCAAATGCTCATCTATTACTACACCTAAAAACTTAGTTTTTTAAACCTGGTAAATTTTTGGTATATCCATCTTAATATTTAATTTATTATTATAATATTTGTTAAATTGTATATTTACAGATTTGTCAAGATTAATAGATCAATGATTTATATTTAACCAATTAATTAAGTCAGCAATTGTTTTATTTATGTCAATTTCATGGTCAGTAATCGATTTATATGTTTTGTCAGCAGTTACAATTATAGAAATGTCATCAGCATAAAGAAAGCATTTGTGCTTAGTCACATTAACAATATCATTTATGTAGAGGAGAAATAAGATGGGCCCTAATATGCTACCTTGGGGCACGCCTCGTTTTATATATTCGTTTTATATATTCCGAACTCACTAGCCATATATAAGCCTTCAAAGGCTTCTGTGGTTTATAGCATATATTATATGCGAATCTGATCGTCTCCAGTACAACAATAATAATGTGGAACTTTGTTTAGGGGGCCTGGTGACCTGACGTACAGGTTTTGTAAAAAAACTTAGTTTACGCACCAGTCTTCCACAAATTATTTATAAAATTGTGTCTGTAGACTATTGAACTACTTTCTCTGTTATTTGTGTTATTTGATACTTAGTACTTTGATAGGCATGTTGCTGTTCAAATGCCGGATAGAAAATTATAATAATTGTGTTTATTGAATTGAATAATCAATAGTGTAAATGGGTATAAATTTAATTTAGTTGAATTTCTTTAATGTTTATAATGTCATTATAACTGAGTGTCTAATAATTAGTATGAGTCTTGTAACTTGATAATGAATAAATAATAATAATAACAATAATGTCAGTGTACAAGGTGGAGACAACGATACTACAATAAATCAAAACAACTGGCAATACTAGATCATACGAATGTTTTGTCTTTTATCACAGATTGCATGTCAGTAACTGCAACAGACTGCTTGGGTCAGAATAGTAGTCACTATCCTTGACTAGTTTGAGTTTTTTTGATGTTTTATGTAATTGGAAAGTTTATTTCGCTGACAGGATTTACAATAGTTTCAAAATATTCCTATGAACCGGTAATGCTAGTGTTTTCATTTATTGTCGTATCGTCGTCTCCACCTTGTGTAGGTATTAATTTCACGCGAGTTTTGAAAAACTACATTGTTAAATGACTTCTTCCACTCTGGGTGGAGCGGAAGGGCGTGTCAGACTTTTACTGACTAAAACCCATCCGTGTTCCTTCTAAAGTCCTTTGCGTTCCAGGGCCGCGGTGACTCTTTCGAACAAATTCCGCAACCCTGGCAGGGCAGCTTGGTACTTACATAAACGTTTTAGTCCTTTTAATTTAAGGCTTTTAACTTAAGCTTCAAGACAGTGACAAGGCGATTGTCGAAACACAATGGGTTTGAGCATGGTTATCGCCGGTTGAATGTCACTATGCTAGAGGCTCTGTAACATGTTCCTCCGTCAGTAAGAAGGTATTAACGCCTGAAACTTACCGAACCGATACATCCGTTGTTCTCACAGTACTAGCAATTAATTTGAGGTTTACCCGAGCACTTGAGCGGCGATGGCGATTAATTAGTTCATCACATAAACACAAACCGACATGTGTTAAGTACACCTCAGGCCATGTTGTACACATACCTATAACTTATGTTATTACAGAGTTATACTGTACTGAGGTTGCCGTTAGAGGCGTCATGTAGTTAGCGGTCGGATTCTCAATTGAAGCCAATGGCCAATTTTCCCAATGAAACTGCATACGATTAGTAAGACTAAACTGAATTCAAAAGCTGTCAGTGTAATAATTGCTGTGGAATATTGACACTAACAGAGGGCCTAGCACGAATGTTTTTGACGTATAGTAACGTAATGTAAAATTTTACTATAACTATAATCAGAGCTGGGCAAAATACATGCTTGGCTTTAATTAAAATACAAAATACTGTCCCGCATGTATTTTAAATACGAAAAAAACAAAATACTTTTAAGTCGTGTATTTAAAATATAAAATACATAATACAGTATTTCAACTATTTTTATTTAAAATGCAAAATACCAATTACAAAAGTCTGTCAGGTGTTAGGTTAGTCGTTTTGCTAACGAAAGCTATCGAGTGTTGTTTTCTGCAAAACGCACCCATAAATAAGATTGCTAAATGTATTTATGTTCAAATGTATTTTGAAGTCATAAGTATTTGCACACGTCACAGATCTATTCTGTAAAAATCTTACTGAAAACTTCGGTGACCTAACATGAAATGAGCTATATATACTGCCAGGTCTGTCTCCGGCAGCATAGATTATAGATACGTTTATTCCGGTAGTACGTTCCCGTGTAATTGTAATTTTTGATGTTTACGCGGGCGAACCCACTGGCAAAAGCTAGATTTTTAGAATCGTCATCACAATCATCTCAGCCGAAAGACGTGCACTGCTGGACATAGGACTCACCCAAAAGGTGTTGCCATAATCGTCACGCTTGGCTGGCGGGTTGGCGATCGCAGTGTAGCTGTTGCATTGCACAGATAATGCTGCTGTCAATTCTCTGGTGAGTCTTTTAGTCGCCTCTTACGACACCCACGGGAAGTGATGGGATTGTGCTATTTTTTACGTCCGAAATCATACATAACATTTTCATAATACTGTTCTTTTATGCTCTATGCTAACTATTGACATAGAGTTAACCATGTTTTGACGATGTACGATAAATAGCCTACAATGTATATTATATTGACGTTGGAGATTAGCTGTATGTGTTTATGATTGAATTGCAAATTGAAAATGGCCCTAATCCTTCTAGGTAAAGATTAAATATATTTACAAATCTTGTTGTATAAGAACAAGTGAGTGCTTTAGTATGCAAGCAACACACCGAATCCAATCTTCGCAAATACTTCAGCAAATATATACAATTCTGCTTATTACATAATAATTGTAAATTGGAACAACAATCGTTTTAGGCTAACAATCCTGTTATTAGGAGAACTGAAAGGGCACAGATTTCTGTTATTCAGACAAACGGACCTCATATTGCGCGTGTCATTTGTTTTCATTAAACATTTCATTAACTTTCTAAATGGTGTTGATTTTAAACGGGCGCTTTGTGAGTTTGTTTTAGTATTTACCGAGTTGGCAACAATTATAATGGATACAAATAGCTTCGGATAACGATGCACGGCTTTTTAATGGCCTGGACAGTGGTTTGAACACACCTTGCCACTCACTCACCATCCAAATGCTGGGCCGATTTGTTGTTCTGAAATATGGGAAAATTAATTACTTATGGACTCTATTTATGTCATGAAAAAAATATGGCTTGGTAAAAATATTTTGACCATTTAAGTACGGGTCCGCTACTAAATATAGGCGTGGGCTAATACTCTAGTTACCTTTTTACATTTTTAGAGATTTTTAGAGTTCCGTACCCGCAGGATAACCAACGGGAACCTGTTACTAAGCCTCCGATGTCCTTCCATTCGTCAGCGGAATATATATAATGAACTGTAATAGGTAGACAGTTGGAATCTTAACAATGTTTATTTTTATTGCTACTATTACAACAAAAAAAAACGAATAAAAACAAAGCCCAGACATACCAGGCATACCAGAAACTTGATTTTTCGGCCTCCCCCGAAACAGTCTAGATACCTACTCTTAACAGAGACGGTATACATAGTATAGTAAAAGTATAAACATCATAAAATAACAATAAATCACTGTACCTATCTATTTTGTAGTAAACACCTGAGTTATGTACCCAAGTTATCGCAGAACAAGTCCATAACTTGTTTGATGGCGTGTAGTCAAGTTTTTATTTCCACTGTTTTATTTACACAACAGTAAATTCCCCGTAAACCACGAAATCCGTTTCTAAGTACCCTGAGATAAATCTTCTTAGTACTTAAAGACGAAGTGCTCTTGAAGTATGAATAAACTAAGCTCTGATATCTGTTCTACTGCCGACAATCATTGGTTCGATCCCACACATGAGGTCGGACAATTTTATGCTTAAAGACCTTACTTACCAGTGGCGCCAACTGGTGAACATGAAAACGGTAGCCCCATTGGGCAGCACGCTTCCTCTTTGCAAGACTTGTCTGATTTTTATGACTTGTAACTGACACTTGTAAACATTCCAGAACGAATGTCAAAGATCTACAGTTGACAACCGGAACCAAAGGCTTATCCAATGCAACGGATGGTCACCCATCAAAGGACCGTCCTCGGCAAACTTTGCTTAACCTCAAAGATTGACACGTGTGACTCTTATTCATTCAGCTTAACCCAATCAGCGGTTAAGGCGTGATTGATTTAACAAACATCCAAACAAGTAAACATGCGGATTTTCACATTTAAAATGTAAGTAGAATTCTAGGGATAATGTACATCCATCAGCCTCCGTGCCAGTTTGATTAGGCAATTAATCAGCCAGCGTTGAGCAATAACATTCCAGTTATTTAGTTTGAAACAAAAACAATCAACCCACACACGACTTAACGAAAACAAAGTAAATTGTACAAGATTAGTGTTGTTTCGACTTCGATAAACTATCGATACTTCTACTTTCTGTTAATATTTGTTTGTTTTTAGGGTGGGTAAAAACGGGACCCTATTACTAAAACTCCACTGTTCATCTGTATGTCTGTCACCAGGCTGTATCTCATGAAACGTGATAGCTAGACATTTGAAATTTTCACAGATGGTGTGTTTCTGTTGTCGCTGTAACAACAAATAATAAAAATTAAATTAATATATATCCTGGGACAACTCACACACGGTCATCCGATCCCAAACTAGGCAGAGCCTGTACTATGGCAACCAGACAACTGATAAACATACTTATATATTTCTAAATACATACATATTATAGACAAATTACACCCAGACACAGAACAAATGATCATGCTCATCACACAAAGATTTGTCTTGGGTGAGGATCGAACCCACGACCTCCGGTTAAGCAGTCAGGGTCACTAACCACTCGACCAACAGAAAAAAAAATACCAATAGAAAAATTAAGGGTCTCCCATACAAGAAACGTGTTTTTTTCGGTTTATGGGACGGAACCCTTCGTGTGAGGGTCCGACTCGTTATTGGCCGGTTTTTATTCAATCTCGAATATAATAAAAAATATTCAAACTCGATAAGATTCCAAGTGATGTCAGTTTTTCTACAGAATTCTAAAATATGCTGTTATTAATGAAGGGACTAATAATTACTGATTTACACTTACAGGAAATGGATACTGAGCCTTTATTATAAAAAAATACGTTTAAAAATGCTCCTCTACCCCCGGTCTCAGGAGATAAAATATTGACGCGTCACAAATATAATGCAAATCTAGTGATCGGATTGGCTATTGGGCATTCAAACAGTCACAGCTGAGCGTTTAACAAATCGCCACATGTTTTTTTTACCTTGAACAGAGTATAAGCATTGCCATATAACGTGGCAATGCCACCAGCCACACACTTCCGGTCGACAGCGATGCAGAGGATTTTTTGTTTTAAGTGCATATACCTCTAGTATTTAAGTAGTTATTTAAAATTTAATAATTATGTTCAAACAAATTAAGAAATAAATATTATATTTCAAAATTAGGTTTCGTAAACGGTGCACATTCCTAATAATAAGTAGATAAAGTATCGATACTTTTCATTTGATCATTATTATTCCCCATCTCTAGAGTAGTTACAACTATATACATTAAATATCACACAAAAGGCTTATTTTGTCTATTCATTAGGGACGTTTTAATTAATGCATTGGTATTAGTCGAACCGGCATTTAGAGCTAATTCTGCTTTAACGTTAATTTACAATGTTAATAACGTAATTATGATCGAGCATTTACAAAGCCGTTATAACGTTTTTTGTATATTTCGCGTGTAACTTTGGCGATGGTAGATTATGAGAGTTTCTTTGAATGCCTCATTTGTGTTTTTTTGTTTTTTATCATCATTTGTATGTGGCACTTTTTTGTATTGGTTCATCTTACACGACTCTGAGAAATCTTTTCAAGATTTGCTTAACTTGTTAGGGTTCCGAACGTCCATCAAAAAACGGAACCTTTTTTGGATCACGCGTGTGACGGTCTGTCTTTCCATCTCTTACAGGCAATTTTCTCCGAATCAACTGGACCGATTCGAAATTTGGTACACATATCAACTTCTGTGACCCAAACATGGACGCAACACGTTTACAATTTTTTTTTTAAGTATTGGTAATCATCAAATGACTTCTTCCGCTCTGGGTGGAGCGGAAGGGCGTGTCATACTCTTTCTGACTAAAACCCAAACTTGTTCCTTCTTAAACCCTTTGCTTTCCAGAGACGCGGTGACTCTTTCGAACTAATTCCGCAACCCTGCCAGATAAATTCCGCAACCCTGGCAGATATTTTGAGTATAGTGGCCACTTTTGGTCAAATAAGAAAAGTAATAAAAAAAAAACAAACGATACTGTGTTACAAATCAAATGAAAAATTTATTTTGAAGGTATCAAATATATTTTGACGTAATTTTAAAATAAATAGATTTGAAGTTATCCAAGAAATAAGATGAGAAATGACAATATAATAGTTCTTTATCTATAGATTACAGGAAAACCTATAAGAAGTCTATGGTTTTAAAGTAACATGTTAAATTAGGTACTGACCGGTGTTACGGGCCGTAATGTAACATTCGCAGCGAGCATGTTATGTTACGCCGTGTCCTAAAATCCATGTAAATCAAAACACATACGCATCATGTTCGTGCTTGTTTCCACGTACTGACTGCACGAATGTCCGCTTTGTTACATTTTACATTAAGCACCGTAACAACGGTTAGTACCCACCTTTTCAAAAATGAGATTCGTTAAGAACCTTCTGCATGTGAGTACGACTCGCACTTGGCCGGTTTTTAGGGTTCCGCAGTAAGAAACCTTATAGTTCCGCCATGTCCGTCTGTCTGTCTGCGGTTTAGTTTTTAGAGACGCTTAGCACTAGAAAGTTGTAATTATCGTCAATTCCATGGTGTGGGGTGTCGTTGGATAGGCCGTTTCATAATATGAAGGAGGTTCGAAAACCATTTTTCCATCCAAGGATCCGTTTACGAGATATTAAGCTTTAAAGTGCTAATTTTTGTTAGACTCAAGTATCCCCCCTGCCAGCTGCCGGCCGGCACGTCTCCAAAAACGAGAGGTGAAAAAAAGTCATAGTAGTAGCATTTATAACGAATTTAAAAGGAAAGCCCCACAGGTAAGTAGGCTTTCAAGTTAACAAGTAATAGTCGACCAACCTATGAAATGTACCTACGTGGAGAAGGAAAATTTCGTAAAAATTCTTCTTCTGTTACCATCGTACAATGCGGGCCCGTTTATATAAGGTTTTTAACCGTTAAACCGTGAATTAATATATTCATAGAACCAAAAAACAAAAAGCACCATTCTAAGTCGGCAATTTTGACATGCAACTACGGAACCCTACACTGCGCGTGGTCCGACACGCACTTGGTCGGTTTTTTTTTAAATATAATCACCGCGTTTGGCACGCGGATTGTAAAAGACCCTGATTGATACATCTGCCTCACCTTTTTCCAACTATATTGGAGTTGACATCCAGTCTAATAGGATGCAGCTGAGTACCGGTGTTTCACATGAAGCGACTGCTTATCTGACCTCCACATCCCAGTAACTGGTAAGCAGGTTACCTGGGCAAGACTGGTGTGTGATTTTCATAGCTCCTGGCTACCGTTCCGATTAAACCTCAAAAATCGTCAAATGTAGCCGGAACCAAATGGGGGTTAATTTGCTTTCCGGTGCACGGAGGATGCTTGCTATTGACCTAATGGATGGACACTCATCCAGATACCGACAAACGTTGGTTAGTTTTAACCGACTTCCAAAACAGGAGGAGGCTCTCAATTCGGTGGGTATGTTTTTATTTTTTTATGTGTGTACACCGATTACTCCGAGGTTTTATAAGCAAATATTGATTGATAAAATTTTGAATAATTTGAGAATCAACCCGTGAACTGCGACTAAGCGCTAAATAGAGCTAAAATCTATTTCGGTCAGATGACATAGTTACCGCCTGACGAGTCCCGGTGGCCACGGCATTCTCATTTCCTGCCCGAACGTTTCAATAACTACCGTCATTTGTTTAGCAAAACATTTTATTGGCAAATCGTTTTCACACATCATGGCCGACAAATTGCATTGGAAATTGAATAACGCTTTGAATTATATTGAGCGTGATAGTAATGGAATTATGATAATCTGTGTTAATGTGCTGTTAACCTATTTGTTATTGGTGATTATGATGGTTTAACTTTTGGGATTAAATGAGATATGGTTTCGGTATCAAAAATTGATCATTTTGAAGAGTCACGTCACAATGAGATAAAATTTAAAACATGCATAGAACGCACGCTGTGTAGACGAGATATTATAAAATGGAAGATGCTTGGCTAAATGCCGGTCCTGCTCCACAGCCTCAGCCGCTTGGTTCCACTAGTTAGGTTTTGTATTTGGAAGAGATGCTCACCCTATTTTGTGTCTAATAATAATACTATTTTTCACATATCTTATATTTTGTTTGGAATAAACTTTTCTTTTTCTGACTTCAAATGGATATTCATAGCTTTATATAAAGTAGAAGTATTTTTTCTTTCAAGTTTTGTAAATGTGAGGACCATGGATCATTATGTTAATAGATAGTTTTCTTGTTTGACATGAAATAGCAGGGGCACTTGAGGGTGTGTCATGCTCATTCCAATATCTCGCTGAAGGTGGTGCGTGTATCGGATCATTCAGTTCCCTTCAAAATGCTTGACCTGAATGGTGCTGATGCACGCGTCATGTTCGTGAACGGGCACCGTCAGTGGAGACTGGTCATCCCTTAGTTGCCACTTGCTTATTTTAATATTTGATACTGAAAATTGTTTTTTCTTTCTTTACATTGTTCTCATATATATAAGCAACAAGGTTAATGTAACCAGGATATTTGTACACGTAAAATGGTTTAAAAGAGTTTCCTTGGAGTTTCTTACACGTTCTCCTCCATAGAATCTACGCTTTGGGGGGTTGCAAAAAGCTTCATGTTTTTGACGGACTGACATTGACAATTCAAAAGTACCTGTTATAAGTTTATTTGAAATAAATGCTTTGACTTTTACCTATTTTTTTGCGATTAATCTAATAAATCAAATAAAAGTAAACGGGAATCGAAAGGCGTTTAAAAAAAAATCTTAAAGAATCCGAGGAGCGCTGATTACTTTTACAAACAAGCTACGCGCTACGGCGTAGCGCTCGCGTAGCACCGTAGCACAGTAGCGCTACGAGACTATTTATTTGAGAAGAGGAGTGTCGCGAAGGTAATCGAAGTCGCTTTGAGCGGCGCTTCAGGTGGCAAACTACTTAGAGAAAGTGCAAAATTCTGCATAAAGCCAGTGTGCAACGAACCGAACAACCTTTGAATTGTGGAGGGTTTACGATATAAGGGCAGGTAGCAGCGCCGGTGTCATTTACCTTCAACGTCTGACTTTTCTTATAAATCTTGTTAGAGGATGTCTGCGAGTAGAAAGTAAGTTTTTCTTAGTTACTGCTAACTTGACAAGTTTACTTGTTCTGAGTGTTTTGCTCAAGTTTACTTTCCAATGAGCGTCACGTCGTACCACCAAGTTACATTGTTTTTAATACAAGTATTTGTTGACAAATTTCTTGATTTGTTCTACAATTGTTTTAAGTAGTAGTAAATAGTAAATCCAACGACTTTTATTTTGCGATTTTGCGGTTTTTTTTAGTGTGGTCCCACATTTCAAACGCGCATGATTTTTTTTACCACTTGTACAAGCTTGAAGCGTCATTACAGCTATGTGTATCTGAAATAAAACCTACACGTGTAACCCCGCATGCGTTTAAAAAAAACAAAATTGCATAAACTCGCAAAAAAATCGCAAACACGTATAAAAAGCAATCTACTCGCAAACCAATTAACGAAATTGCTATGTTTATGTAAAACGTGTCCAAAAGAATGTAACACACAAATTACTTTGTTTTTCAGTTACCGTCTGTGCGCCGGTAGAGGGCGCATAAATCAAACTTTGTTCAAGCGCTGCGATGTGGCGCTGTTGCGCTGTAAAGCAGTATTTATGACGTAAAGCATCGTCCACACTGGGGCACAAGTCATAGCCTGCACGGTCGTATTTTGTGAGATATGTGTCGGGCAATATGTCTGAAATAATTTTTGGATGTGCCACATTAATCGTGACTTGTGCCGTGGGTCTCAGAGCTGCTTTGTCACTTATTCATAAAGTAGGCAAAGGTAGGTGATGAGGAAATTGTATGTAGATTAGAAGACTACTAGTTGCGGATGCAACAAGTTGCTGAAAAAAGGAAAGGCAAAACACGTATTTTATAAGGATGAAGACGGTTTTGCGCGCTAATTTGTAAACCACAAAGGGGAAATGGGTGCGTTTTCAATGGCATGCATATAAGTGACAAAAAAAGAATTGGACATGTGATTTTATGGTAATTTATTATTATAATAGTTGTAGCCTGCCCAAAAGGGTTTAGGTATGATATATTTATCAAAACGATGTATGATTAATGCCATAAAGTCATACTATAATAAAATTTAATGATACAATATCCTCTGTGAACATTACTTTTGTTTCTAAACTCTAACTATTCCGATCCATTTGTTAGTTTGTAATTCAGGACAGGCCACAGTTGCCACAGTTTGCATGGCATTAGCAGGATGTTGCCACGTTGCAGGACCTTTGTGTGGCCATGGCCTGAATGCAAGAGAATGTTCTGTGCATGCAGGTTTGTGAGCACGACAATATCTATCCACCACGTGAGTATTGTTCTAGATTAGTGTAAAGGCGAGGTTATTTAATGGAGCGAGATCAGAATTAAAGGTAGAATATTTTATTTAACGAGTATTTACGTTTCAGCGCAGATCTCTAAAATATAGAAAATCGGGCACTGTTTGTCTTATGCATCAGCATCTCAACATCTTTCCACCCTTATCTCAAATTATTTTGGGTCAGCGCAACACGTTTTTTCCTCCATTCTGTCCTGTCAATCGTCACGCCATCACTAAATCCCTTTTCTTTCATAAAGTATATTTTTCATTTTTTTTTATTTTATTTATTTAAGGAAAAACAAACAGTAGCACAATAACAACTAGTCATAATATCTTAAATATTACATTTTAAACAATTATGCTACCCACTACGTTCTCCACAGATTAAAATAAAAAGTATTTAAAAACTAGCTTAGACACAGATACAGTACCTATAAAACGGTCATTCTGGATTTTAATTTAAATATATATATAAAGGAAAAAATAAATTTAAGGTATGTTTGTGTGCGTACATTATTAATCATTACCCACGTTGTATAGCATTTTGCTGATCTTTTAGAGTTGCTTGGATTTGCTTCTTGAATGCATTTTTACTAAGAAAAAGAATGTCGATTGAATTAAACTCATTATTATATGTCTCAACCAAACGATGAAGTGGTGAACGCGAGCCAGCGTTAGATTTACAGAGGCTAGTAGCAAATAGACGTCGAGTGCGTACCTCACGTACATGAACTGTTCGAGGAACCAGGTAACACAGACTCCTAACTAAGTCCGGACAATCAAAATGATTA
>NDFZ01004511.1:41503-99377 GCA_002192655.3 Mamestra configurata
TTTTATTTTATTTATTTAAGGAAAAACAAACAGTAGCACAATAACAACTAGTCATAATATCTTAAATATTACATTTTAAACAATTATGCTACCCACTACGTTCTCCACAGATTACAATAAAAAGTATTTAAAAACTAGCTTAGACACAGATACAGTACCTATAAAACGGTCATTCTGGATTTTAATTTAAATATATATATAAAGGAAAAAATAAATTTAAGGTATGTTTGTGTGCGTACATTATTAATCATTACCCACGTTGTATAGCATTTTGCTGATCTTTTAGAGTTGCTTGGATTATGTATATGCACACAATACATACATCTTTTCTTTGGCCACCCTCTCCCTGTCTACCCATCCACATATTACGCAATATAATAAAATATGGTACAGTGTAATCTTTGTGAAGCCGGCAACAAATATTAGAACTATCGACGTAACAGAAAAAGATAGGCGATGATAGGAAGCAACGACGCCGATCCCGCCACCAGGGTCAAAAAACCCAACTCATCTCCTTATCTGTGACCTCACCCTAACATTTTGCAGCAAATCGTTTTTACATCCAATAATATCGTACGCGATATTCACAATAAGGAGCGCCGAGATATATGGGAGTAAATGATCCCATTTATCCGCTCGAGTTTTTCATGAAGTGATATGAATGCTATGTACTTGTACAGCTGTCGTTTTCAATGCGAACAAATTATTCTGTAACACGAAAAATTTGAAGATCTCGAGTGGATTGCGATGTTTGAGTTTCACTCTCGCATTTATTCAGATCACGCTGACGCTAAAACATTTATTTTTATCTTTAGAACTGCGGTTTATTGAATTAGAATCAAAATTGCAAATGTAGCTTACAATGTTGTGCGTTGATTACATTATTAAGCTCCCCTCCGAAATGAACGTAAACTCTTTATTTTTCGCAGTTAAAGCCTAAACAAGTTATGTCGCCTTCGTTTAATGATTTTCGCGAGTATTTCGGAAGGCGAGGGAGGCAGACAATCGGCGCTAAAAGCACCATTGTCAATTTTAATGAAACCCCCCGAGATATGAACTTTGTTTCGAGGCATTGTCGGAGACGGCGTCTGCCGGAGTACCGACGAGTTTAGTTGTGTCGCTGACAAACTTTTATTTGACCAAATTGTTAATAGTTAGACACTTCCTTTTTGTGGGGAAACGAGATAGCAATCCCATTAAAACTAAACTGTTTGTTTCGGTGCCTACTGGAAGAGTTATCTGTTAAATTAAACAAGTTCATTAATTTATGAAATTTCTCATCAAATAAGGTACTGTGTGACCAGAGGGCTGGCTCGTTGTTTGCCCAAAAGAATTAGCATTGCCACTTAACGTGGATTTGCCATGGTGAATGGCAATGCTAAGTTTGTTGCTAATGATGGCAGTCTTCTTGGCAGCTTTCCGGATTACAGCGATGTGGCGGAGTACTTCAATGCCTAAAATACACTTGGGCATCGAAGTAACTGCATACATATATACTTGTTGTTATACACATGTATGTAGTTGATTTAAATATAAATATAGTTAGTTAATTTATAGACAGTTTAGAATTCTAAACAGCGAGGTTCGGTGCAGGTCAGTTCAATGCTACAAAATTGTATTTTTGATACAAAATAGCTTTTGCAAAATAACTACCTATTACTGTGTCGTAACAGGAAATTGATGCGTTTTTGTATTCTATGATAGTAGAATACAAAAACGTGCCAACTTAATTGTATTAATTAAGGGTCCGACGGTCGTGTCTATTCATTACAGGGTTATAGGGTGTTTGCTAAGGAAACAGGAAATATCCGAGACAAAATATGATACTGATCGATTTCTGCGAGCGAAATTCAACGTAAAAATTAGGCAAGCTTGTCACAGAAGCGTCATGTGCTTGATCAACTAACTTTTACTAAAATGTCCGTGGAGTGCGGTTTACGTCAGAGATAGCTTTTATATAGATGGATTATTCTCCTTCCAAAAATATTTTATGTCAAACCGACTTCAAGCTCCTTTGATGGATACATAATATGAAATTTATTTCAGTCCATTTTTTGCAGATCCTATTACTTCCAGAAGATTCTTGTTATTATATAAGCCTTCCAATCATAGTTTCAGGGGTAAGTTGGTTCACAGTCTGTGTCAAATGCAATCAGAGGTGAAAGGCACCTCAGTTGCTTTGTCCGAGCTCCCAGGGGGTGCCATCGTTGTAAACAAACGGTTATGTCTGTTACACGACGTGACGTGTTCCCCAAGTACCCTCAGCACCCGGGGGACTGGGGAGACTGTGCTCTAAGACCCCAATACTGCTGGGTAATACGATAATTCCGTTGTATTGAGGGCAAAGTGGCGGATGGCGGTTAAGCTAATACTGGACATGAAAACTAAGCGGATTTAAACAGTTTGAAATGTTTAGAAATACTATTCTATGTTTCTTATATCCGGCTAGGGTGGAAGGAAAAAAAAACTTAATGGTTGTTGTAAAATAACAGGAAAACCAGTTGTAAAGTGACAGGAAATTGCCTTATGATTTATTGAAGCTTAACTATGAAAAAATAATTATTTGAAAAAAAAGTTCTTCAAACATTATGTCACCGTTGGTTGAGCAAAAACTATTCCTCGTAAGGGATATATTCAAAACGTCAATTTTTATTGTTAGTCACTTTAATACACCTATTTTATTTTAAACCCACAAATGTTCGAAACCGCGACTATAAATCAAATAATAGTCCACCACGATCTACCACAACCGTTACTGGAGTTCCGTATATTTTATGAAGATGCTATCAGAAGTTATGGTTTGCTGCATTCTCTACGCTATGTGCTGTCGTGAATGCAGTAGCCATAATTTATATTACACAGGGTGAGATTTTGAGATAGGGCTGCGGACCGGAACCCAAATGTGTTCTATGTTCGATATCAGAGAAAAATTAAACTGGTTGTAAAAACTGTTTCAGTATTCTTGACATTAATGATAGGATACCCTGATGGGTTACGACTAAGAAAAAGATTTAAGACAAACAGGTACCAAATTCTTGTATTTTTTAAAGCTATCGCAATTTGTCAAAAGCACATCGAGTGCCAATTCTACTAATTTTCAAGCAACGTTCACATTCGCATTTCAGATGCAATCTGTCAAAAGTGTAGGAAAATTGAGGTGTATTTGAAAGATTGCGAAGGTTGCTTACAAATAAAAGTACAATTGGCCCTCTAATATGGTTTATTTACATTTAACGAACTATAATATTGTACATGTACAAGTAACAACTAAATACTTAAACAACTAGACTAATAAAGCGAGTATAAAAACAAAATAAATCATTGGGTATCAAAAAATTCATCCACATCGCTGTCAATGGCAAACGTGCCCAGAAAACTGGCAGCATTGCCGCGTTGAATGGCAATGCTGATTCTTTGGCCGAAGAAAAGCCCAGCCCTCCGGGCACGTGAACAGTAAAAGTTTTTTGCCCTCTAATTGCTTTTCATTTTGACAAGTGTTTGACATTGATAGTCACTGAGGTGATTGCGACTTGAATTTGAACTTTTTGAAGTACAAGAATTGGTCTTCAGAAGAGATAAAGTAACATTTATGTAGTGAAAAGCTATTAGGTACTGGCCACACGAAGTCCACGGCACGACCACTCAATGCAACTGTCGGCGTCGCTAATTTCCCAGTGAATCAATATACCTCAATCAAACACTGACAGCAGCCGCTTGTAAAAATCCGCAACTAAACATACACTAAAATATGCAATTGTTTGGCTTATTGTAAATGTTAGTATTTTTGTTTATTAATTAAGAGAGTCACGGTGTTTCATAGAAACTTGCAAGTTGTTCTTCTTGGGATTGATTAAACCGATTTTAAGGAAGCTGAAGGTTAAGGAAGAAAAATTTAGCTTTTAAAGAGTTTACAGACAAATAGTATTTTTTTTTTCGCTGTCTATTATTTTTTTATGGGTAATACATTCACGTCAGTTTCATTATATTCATGCTCAATTTCTGAAGGTATCATTCTTAGGAAGATTGTGAAATAGGTTTTGAGTATGAATGTTGGGGCGATAATATCGCACCAAGACACTCGCTCGTGAAAGATACAACTTAGACGTTAATAATTGTCATTAGTTAATTAATCTTTTCTGTCCATCCCCATCCTAATTGTTGGGATCAACCTATCGCTGTCAACGTCTGGACATAGAACATAAGCTTCTTATAAATTACAGTCATTCCTTCTAGAAAAATCTACCCAACCAATTTATCTCGTCTTAAATCGCAAGCAATCCTCCCTCTATTTTGAGACTCAAATAATGTTGTTAGCCTTACAAAAAGCGTAGGCATACAAAATGTCAGAGGACTCCATTGATACACACTGCGATACATTACGATAATAAGTAGCTGAGAGGAAAAACAAAATAATAAAGTGAATTATGTGTTTACTCGCCCGCTGTTGGATGTTCAGTTCTTTTTCGATATCTGTCATCATTATTTGTAGATGTTTGATATTGTTAAAGGATTTTGGTCGTATTTAGTTTTGGTGGTTTCTGTTTTTGACTGGAAGAGCTATTGTGAAGTAGTTCATTAATGAAATAATTTAGCATTTTTTTACTCTGCTTGTCGAATTATTCTTATAATTTTTACTGAATTGGACCTATGTATTAGAGGACAACCCGTGCTTACAATTTTTTTTTTTTGCTATATTTTAAGGGTTGGTTTTGAAATATTTGATCGTAAACGTTAAACTTTTTTACTTAAAAGACTACTTATCATGTATAAATGATATTTATTTTGTCAACAAATTAAAAATAGCACTTTTATGCGACAATTTATTTTGTTTGGTTTAAACTAGATGAGGTCGTGCATTTTTTTTAAGTATCTTATCAAGAAAGTATTTACCTATTTATAGTTTAATTATTGGCACATATTAATAACAGCTGCAAGTGCAAGGCTTCCATTTCCAATACCATAACACCCCACAGTTTTCCCCATAAAACCACAATTCCATGAACTCGTGGTGTTTTCTCCGTACGATCGATGCGGGCCATTAAACGCTCGCCAGGCTTATAAGTTCAACAGGTAATCTATATTCATATATCATCGTCAATCGGGGATCGCTCGCAAATTGCTTTGTCTTCGCATGTAGCCAGTAAATTAAGTTATCAGCTACGGGATAGCGCAGTTTTTGGTTGAAAAAAAAAAAAGATATTTTGGCGGCTAACTGTGTGGAGAGTGAGGTTCATAACAACATATTTCATCATGCCTATGCTTCTTATAAGGTTACAAAAAGGTATTAAATAAACTAATAAAAATCGGCAAAACCAAGTCTTAAAATCATAAGCAACTGACTGGCCTGTTGGTCGAGTGGTTAGTGACCCTGACTGCTAAACCAGAGGTTGTGGGTTCGATTCCCACCCAAGACAAATCTTTGTGTGATGAGCATGATCATTTGTTCTGTGTCTGGGTGTAATTTGTCTATAATATGTATGTATTTAGAAATAATTATATAAGTATGTTTATCAGTTGTCTGGTTGCCATAGCACAGGCTCTGCCTAGTTTGGGATCGGATGACCGTGTGTGAGTTGTCCCTAGATATTATAGCAGACCCATAGATAGCTTTTGTAACTTGAAATTTTAGACTTTAATCGTCATTTAATTTATATCGATACCCATATCACATCTATACAGTATTACTAATTGAATGGAACCCTATTTAGTAGCGTATCTAATTAAGAGAACACGCTTAAACTTCAGCTGGACATGAAAGGCAAAGATACTTGTTTTCTCTAACATCGTGAAAAGTCGTTTTGTTTCTACTCAATTTCCGAGTGTATTAAGAGGCTCATTGTGAGGTGTCATCCAAAGCTCTTCGTCACTAATTGAGGGTCCTTACTTTATTCCTTTTCTTTCTTTTAATCTGTAACTAAAATTAAGATAATCTCTACTAACCGGTGTCAATAAAATCAGGCCAATATAAAGGCCATCTAGGCAACATGGATTGACCTAAATTAATCGAATTTACACCTTATCGAATACTAGTAATTGAATGTCCGAGCGTTCGGACATTTATTGAGTTGGTGAGAAAGGTCTGTATTTACTAAAAATACTTTTTTTTTTAAGGATGGGAAATCATCAAATGACTTCTTCCGCTCTGGGTGGAGCGGGAGGGCGTGTCAGACTCTTACTGACCAAAACCCATCCGTGTTCCTTCTAAAGCCCTTTACGTTCCAGGACCGTGGTGACTCTTTCGAACAAATTCCGCAACCCTGGCAGGCTCTGGCAATTCCGGGCCCCGTCTCCTATGCTGACATCTCTTTCTAACAATTGCTTGTTTATATAAATGTTTGTTTATATACGAATTTAAATACATGGTTATCTGTGGAAGTACTGATTTGATTAGAAAAAATACTCGCTAATTAAGCTACACTATAGCTAAATGAGGTGGGCTGCTACTTATCCAGTGATGAGCTACTGAAGCGAAGCTGTGGAAAAAAAGCTAGTCTCTAAAATAAAATCAAACATGCGGAATATTTTACAGTTCCATTCCTCATATTTGGCGAGCTTTATGCCAATTAACTGGACACAAATCTAAATTCCAGATTGCTGCTGTGCCTAACGAGTAACGAACCAGGCTGTATAACCAGCCACCTAAGTCTTACCGACTGTTCTCTTGCTGCTGAGAATAACTTACGAGCCTGTGTGTATTCTGTTAAGGGTAGAAGTCAACGAAAGGCTAATTCGCGTAATATATCGGATTTACTTTATACCCACACGGGTTTTTTTCTATAGTCAGATATTTTTTTACAGAATATTTAACAATGGTTGATTAACATATTTTTTTCTATTAAAAGCTGTCAAACCGCCATTTTAATTCCCCAAGTAAAAGTTATCTGTCAATTAATATTATTATCACTTTACATAATTAACACGGCTGTCGGCTCGCGGCCGCCTGACGATTCTATTTTGTGTCTTTATAGATTTTTTAAAATCATCATCATCTGCCTAGCCTTTTCCCAACTATATTGGGGTCGCCTTCCAGTCAAACCGGATTCAGCTGAATATCAGTATTTTACGTGGAGCGGCTGCCTACCAGACCTCCACAACCCATTAACTGGGTAACACGGTACTCCTTGGAAAAACTGGTGTCAGATTATCTGACTTCTGACTGTCCGTAACGACTGCCAAAGATCTACAAATGACAGCCGGGACCAACAGCTTCACGTGCTTTCCGAGGCACGGAGGAGTCTCGGTATGTTAAGAGGGTCACCCATCCACAGACCAACCTCGGCAAGCGTTGCTTAACCTTGGATATCGACCCTTGCGGCCGTTATTATATAGCCACGAGCTCCTCATTAAAACTATTGCTTTAAAAAAATAACTTCTGAGTCATTTTGCACAACCCTATAAAAACAGCCTGGCTCGTATCCTATGCAACCTTATGCGCCACAGTACCTAACTTTTTTGTCGACTGTACCATTTCGGTGGCCACAATTGTACCAAGTTTGCTTCTCAGTCAATTGAGGCTGCAGTATTCACAGTTTCACAGCTGAATTCCTTGACGGCCAGTGAAGTTGTGGCACAATGTCCGGTTTGCCGCTCCTTGCGTACAATTCACAGTTGCCTTCTGCTGTCTGTTTGTATGCCGGTTCTAATTGAATATGGAGAGGTTATGAAAGTAAATAGAGACGTTAGTACGAGTAGTAACTTGGATGCTTTTATTTTGGTAATTCCACAAATCATACATAATATAATGTTATTTGTCTTGTCTTAAAAGACAGCAGACAAATTAAGTAAACTCACTATTCGTCAGTGTGAATTAGAAGTGAGTTAAGATCCCATCCGTTGTCTTTTATCATAATATTTATTAGTTACCATGTTTATGCGTTTTATTAGTACAGGTCATCTTTATGTAACTAATTGTTATTTTAAATATTATTTCTTTGCTGTACACCTACCACATTGTAGTCTTTTAACCCGAAAGTTGATTGGTAGTGGAGCCTTGTCGCATTAAGTGCAACTATGTACATAAAGTTAAGAAAATATATCAAAATAAAACATCTATCATCTGCCTTGCCTTTTCCCAACTATATTGGGGTCGGCTTCCAATCAAACCGGATTCAGCTGAATACCAGTATTTTACGTTGAGCGGCTGGCGACTGCCTACCAGACCTCCACAACCCATTAACTGGGTAACACGGTACTCCTTGGCTAGCCTGGAGTCAGATTTACTGGCTTCTGACAATCCGTAACGATTTCAAAGATCTACAAATGGCAGCCGGGACCAACGGCTTAACGTGCTTTCCGAGGCACGGAGGAAACTCGGTATGTTAAGATGGTCACGCATCCACAGACCAACCTTGGCAAGCGTTGCTTAACCTTGATCGACTCGTGCGGCTGATATTCTTTAGCCACGAGCTCCTCCTTTAGTTAAATCAAACTGCTCGAAAAGTGATTTTTTTAGAACTTTATAGTCGTTTCTTGAGGTTGGGTCTGTATAGCAGATTCAGAATCACCCTTATGACCGCGTACTTCTGGTATACCCTGTAAAGACACAGACACCAAGCGAAGTGCAATCCACATAGCAGCAATTTGGAAAAAAATAACACGCCGAGATACAACCTAAGTACAGAGAAGGGTTCCATTCTCATATCTTGTTTATATCTCAAGAAAAAACACTGTAGACATACGAGAAAAAGGGTTCCGTACTTCAAAGTCGTCTGAGACACGTCTAAAGACAATACGACGGGTATGTACTCTCATATATCCATAAAAGGGAACATTTAGAAGAGAACGAGCGAACCGAGTCACGATTTAATCCCGTTTGAGGTCTTTCTGTGTTCGGTACGTACCCGCAGCTCGGTTGTACATTAAAATGGTGTATCTTTGTATGTAAAACACATGGGGTCGCGTTTCCGGGGTATGACAATTATGATAATGTCAAAAAATATTTTAGGAAGAATTTACATGCGAGGCTTATAAAATATACTTTGAGCATGGGATTTTCTGGTACACAACTGGAAAGTATGGCGTTATAGAAGGTATTTAGTCCGTGGTTGAAAGAGTATGTACTTATACCTACTGTAATTGCAGTCTTGTTCTTGGTAGGTAGATAAATGATCCTAAATACCCTTAAATTGTTTAGTTCCATTTAGTTTTCACGGGCTTTTTGTTTGGCAAATATATGTGTGTTTATTTCACATATTTTAATAACTAGGTACATATTAAATAATTATGATATATTTTTTTCTCTTCCAACTGTTTAAACAATGCACCTGCCATGTTATCTCTTCACTACCCGTGCTTGACTGATATAGAAAACCTACGGCATTAAGCCTTTGTACCTATGTGCATGAAGTCTAAATAAAAGAATAACGTCCCCGATGGAACGAATTCCATCCAAGCGGTTTCAGCCATGATGTTTTTGTGCCAGTATTTCTATATCCAGAAAAAAACAACGACATAATATCAGTTTACAAGAAAACGCTCACATTTTTTTCTACCCTCATCAACATGCTGCATAATAGGTTCCGTGTCATGTGTCTGAAATAATTGTTGCTATCGAGTGCGCCCCGGAGACGAGTCGTTAGCGACGATCTCGAGCCGGAACGGTACCGGTGCGACTTAGTTATATTGCAGGTGCCCACAGTGCTTACGAATAGGCAGATTTATAGGTACCTATACTGTTGAAAAAGGTTTTGCTATTTACGGCCGTTCTCAATAACGTATCTACTTTTAACCAACTGTCAAATTAGTAGGTAGGTAATTTGACGGTTGGTGAGTAGATGCGTTATTGAAACCGGCCGTTAGTGCTTGGCGATAAAAATGAGAAAAGAACTGAATTTCAGTGTAGTTAAGTGACACTGAATTAAAACACATCTTTTTGTTCTTAGAACAGAAGTTTGATGACGATAACTGTTGTGATAATACATGTTGTGTGTTCGACGAACTCAGCACCCGTGATCCCATTCATGTTAGGTTCTTTTAAAGCCTGCAGGCAGAAATAAGAGCCCTGCGCAACGGGAATCTGTCAACTTCCCTTGGTCATGACCGTAATTTAAGCCGAATGGACATTCGATAAAATTAGTAATCAATAGATCTGTGGCGTGTCTAAATGCCAATACTCATTCGAGACGGCAACTTGGCCATAAGTACGCAGGGCGCATTTACTAATTCCGTGCATGTCGTGGTGACAAATCTAAGTATGACTATTATAACTTATAATCATTACTTAAATGTAAACTGAGGCTTATATGAAATTTAATTATATCTCTTGGGTGTATATTATAAGTTGTTATAAAAATAGAATTATAACAAATGAAAATTACATTAAAAATAGTTATACCCAACATTAAACACCCCTTATTTAACCCCCTTGGCAAGCATTTTCAAAATCATTTCAAAGTGTTTACCTTGGTATTATACGATTTAAGAATCTCTTGTGCAACATTTAATGCTTTTTAGGCCCAGCAGTTTAGGCTGTGCTTTGCCTGAATGAATGAATTTAAAAAGTTTATTTGGTAGATTGAGTCAATGTTTAAAATGTTCTTGCTTTTCAATATTTCATGGTAAAAAATCTTTTTTACAAAAAAATAAAACCGACTTCCAAAAAAAACCAGCAAAAAGTAACAAAATAACTTTATATTGGAAGTCGGTGTTTCTGGTGTGGTTTCTTCGTTTTTTGACACCGACTCTTTCGAATAAATCAAAATCCAAACATACATTATGCCCGAACATAAATTTAAAAAAAAATAAACAAACATCCGAATTGAACACCTCCTCCTTTTAGAAGACGGTTAAAAATTAACCTTAATGTTTGTGTTATTTAATATAATACCACCACAAACAAACACCATACCCACACAACAAAAGCTTTTTGTACATTTCTAAAATAAGTCATTATAACCTGTAGCATTCTGCTAACAAAATATCCCCGAAAAGAAACACATGTACCGTCAAACAAAGAGCGCTAGCAACAAACGTGGCCGAAGCTGATAACACAGTTAAGCCTTATTTACAGACAGCGGCGATTCATTAGACGAGCCAGTGGGGCAAACAAGACGAGTGGGGGAATGTGGTGGGGTGGAGACCACGCTAGATGGGGAGATAGTAAACTATGTGTCATTAAGAAGTTAAGTTATTATTATAAAGAGATTTCTGTTTATTGATTTGTAAATAGTTGTGACGACAATTATTTAACTAATAGAGAGCTTTATAGCATCAGTGCTGTTATATTATTACTTTTAATTTCGGAAAATTGAGTTTATGTGGTATAGGCGAGCGAAGAAGCCAGTAGGTGGGTGCGTTTTCCATAACAGGCTTAAGTAAACCTGGATACTTCATATCAAAACGAAACGATATTAGCGAATTTACGAACATATTTGTAGCACCAGATCGGGTGTTGTAAACGCAGCATCAGGTCATGCGTCTCTTGTCCTTTCGCATCTGGTCACAGCTACTTTTCTATGTTTGTAGTTCCATCTACTTGATACCTTTATCATCATCATACACTGCCGGTTTTCGCCCATGGCTAGGCCACTCTTTTTTGTGTAAATGCCCACGTTCCCTTCCCAACTTCTATCAGGATAATTCTCAAGATCTTAATTATAGAGTTATTACAAGCAACGTACAAATAAAATGTTTGACAGCGAGTGACACGGTAATGGTGTTTATTTATCACAAACGTCAGATCGGTACCGCTTTTATCCCGGCGAGTTCTAAGGCAATATGTCACTGAACTGGTGTTGTTCTTTTACCACTATGTAGCGGTAAAAGCAGTTCCATGGACCACCACAAACGATATGCAATGATTCTTTATCTATAGTTCCAAGATGAGGTATAGTTGCTTCTTCAGTCCCGCTCCCCGCTCGCAGTGTAGGCAAGGATTAAAGTTGGTTGGTGGGACCAACCCCGAAATCGCGAAAAAAAAAGTAAGAGTTGTTTATAATGATGAATACAATGACCCTTTAAGAGGTATTGCGTTTATTCTGTTACACGTTGTAGATTTCAGATTTCTTGTGGGTTTGTTGGTCATGGGGTCCTGCAGGACGGGTAGAGCACTTTTGAGTTTTTCTATCGATCAGTAGTAACTCTGGGAAATCAACCAACAAAGCCAGAAAAAACTGAAAAGGCAGTTGCAAGGGCATATTGCTCACGAAGCCCGGGCCAGAGCCTGGCAGGTTTGCGGAATTTGTTCGAAAGAGTCACCGAGGCCCTGGAACGCAAAAAGTTTTAGAAGGAACACGGATGGGTTTTAGTCAGTACGAGTCTGACACGACCTTCCGCCCCACCCAGAGCGGAAGAAGTCATTTGATGATTTACCATCCTGAAAAAAAAAGAAGGGAATATTGCTCGCAGAACGGATGCTCGATGAGGCCAAATAGTTCAAGAGTGGCGACCCCATAATGATAAGATCTAGTATAAGATTCAGTGCTCCGTTGATGTAAGTGTACTGTAGGTACCTATGCCCCTTAGGGCGATAAAGGTGTGATGTTATGTTCCTTTTTTTAAAGTGGATCTTAATCCTTTTAGTTCGTACAGATTGGACAATGTTTGAAGCAAGAAGCTTAAGTACATTTTTATTCGTATCTTTTCGTAATGGCCCTCGTTCCCTATTCGAGTGTGTCCCGATTTCATGAGGAACCAAAACATGGGCCTGCCCTTTCTTTTCTATACATTCAGAAAATCTGGGGCAGAGCGACAAGAACCCGTTTATTTGTAATTATCATGTATCACAGTAACATAATTGTCGCAAATTAGACTTTGTTCTCGTCTTTGTTCTCGTAATCAGGAATGAAAATATCCGCTGTAAAACAAGTTGTTTCTGACAAGGTTATAGCCCGAAGATTCACCAAACAGTGGTAGAGGGCTAGGCATATTGCTCGCAGAACAGATACTGGATGGTATCGAAAGGTTCTGGAGTGATGACTGCATACCGGTAGGCGAGGCGTAAAGGTGCAATTCCGTGCATCGCGGCCGGTCGCAGCCGCGAGCGATCTATTGCATGTGACAGTAGTCAGTATGAAAATGTATGGCGCGGCTGACTTCGGAAGCGGTGCCATATATTTTCATACTGACTTACGAAGTCAGCCGCGCGCGTCTGTCTTAGACCTCGGAAACGGCGCCATACATTTTCATACTCTGATTACTGTCGCATGCGAAAGATCACGTGCGGCTGCGTTCAGCTACGATGCGCGGAATTGTACCATCAGACGGCCTCCTAAAATATAGACCGGTGATCGATTTTTATAATTTTATTTTTATTGAGGAATGGGCTTGCTCTTCACCTCGGTCACACCTGATGGAAAGCGATGGATGAGGTCTAGGATGGAGCGAGCGTGCCCAGATGATGCCTTTTCATTCTTGCTTTGAAGGCAGACGGGTTATTTGCGGAAGTGAACACAGACGCTTGCAGAGAGTTCCACAATATGCCACATAAATATGTCGATGTGGCGGGAATCCTCTGGATGCCAGACACCAGGACCAGTCGATGTGGCAACGCTTGGCTAGCCCTATGTCCCGCAGTGGACGTTTTTCGACTGATATGATGAAGATGGCATTGTGAAAAAAATATATTTTGTTAATAGGTATATCTCGTTTCTAAACAATAACCAAATGTAAAATATTTGCTTTAAATCTGAGCTCCCTGCTCTGTTGTATAAATTCGCAATCTCAAAATTCACAGATAACACAAATACTTGCAGATAACTCGAATCTTCGATAGTTTGAATTGTATCCATTGGGATTATCGCAATATATTCGAAGGTAGTTTATGAAAGTGTCTATAAAGTGTCCAAATAAAGATTTGGTGAAGGACGAAGTAATATCTTAGAGTCGACGACCTTGTTATCTTAGAAGCGAAATAATATGTTGTATAAACACACTGTCAGCTTTGTTTCATTCTTATGAATTTTTCTTTTTCTTTTCTACAACTGGCTTGTCAAGTTTAATAAGAAAATATTTATTATAAAAGCTGTGTTGTGTCAACTTTAATTTTTGTTTGAAATTCATATGAAAAGGAACACTTTTATGTTGAGAGTATAGCTGTTGACCGTATCGCGTTTCGTATTTCAATTGATTAGTTACAAAACTTTCGAGTTCTGATTTTCATAATTCAATTAATTTACCCATTACAATGACCAATTCGCAAATGCACCGGTTAGCGAAACGTTAAAATCACATAACATCCGAGTCTCAGCAAGTCCGAATCGCAAACCAAACCAATCCAGGCATGGATGTCTGACTTATCGTATCAAACAATACCTAAACCTCATGTTTTTTAAAGAAACAATAGTCTGTTCGAACTCCTGGTAAGCAATGAGATAGGTTCCTTTTCAGTAAATAAAATCGAACTTCATGCAAAGAACTACAAATGTGAAAGTCTGAATGTTTGGATGCTTTTAGGGTTCCGTGCGTCCTAACGAAAAAACGCAACCCCTCCAGGTTCACTCGTGTGTCTGTCTGTCCGTCTGTCACAGCCATTTTCTCCGAATTTAGTGGATCGTAGCTAAACATGAAATTTAACACTTTTAGCCGTCAGAATAGGGGTATTTTACTGAAAAATATACAACCGACTTCGAAATAAAAAACACTACAAAGTATAAAAGAACTTTTATTTTTGGAAGTCAGTGTTTTAGTTGTTTCTTCGTTTTTTGTCTTTGTCTTTTTAGTGGTTATACCCCACAGCTAAATTGTCATTATTCTCATAGTGAGTGGTTGCGCTATTTGCCGTTAGTGAGTTACCTTGTCCAAGTCAGACCAGCTCATAGTTACATATCTACATTGCTATGGGATTGACATAAACCTGACAATCTAACTTTACTACATTTTAAGTTGAAGAGGTTTATCTTCGAAGTTCAACGTCCAATGTAAATTCAAGATAGCTTTAACTAAACCCAGCGCGAAAATAATCATCATGATCGGTTCATAAACAATAAAGTTATGTTCGAATAGATACCTAACCCCAAAACCATGATTTGAACTTGTGCACATCTGCGTACCCCTTCACAGCGTACCGGCGTGATGTTATGGTGTAAACAATAAACAGACATGCGATTTTAGCAATCACGGGAGATTTTCTATTATTTATTGATGAATTCCATTACCTATCTCCGAAGTTCTTGATCAGATCTTCACTAAATTGAAATGTGACCAGTCCGGAAAAATATTCTTCCAAACAAAAAGAGAATCATCAAAATCGGTTGACAATTCGCGAACAAAAATATAAAAAATTAAATAAAAATCCGTTGAAATTATATGGTTTTAAAATAACATGGTAGAAAGTTATGATTTGTTGACTTCACTGACACAGACTTCAATAACAAAACGGATCGGGTTAAATTTGGAAAACCGGTAGACAGCCGTTTTTTTAGGCTGGAAAATCCGCTGGCAAAATCTCAAAGAAAAAGTCAGCACTCTCCGTCATACATTTCGTTTCTGTAAACAAACAAACTAGAGAAAATTATTTTCTTCCCCACCACCTGTGCAACAGACGCGACGCAGCGCAACGTTAGTCATCGGGACACTTGAATAATGCTGCGGTTTCCCGGGGAACTAACTAAATTATTCTTTATTTGTTCACTTTCTTTGTTGCTATGTTAATATTTTTTGTTTTGTAGCAGGATAAGACGGAACAAACAATTATAATGTTCCTTATTGACTAACTATTAATGGACTGATTAAGTCTGAATCTAAAATAATGATATCTTATTTATTTAATACTAGCTGATCAGCGAGATCCAGTCAAAATGTTTGAGTTTTTCTGAATCTTACGATGTTGTGAGAAACGTATGCAAACAAAAAATAGCCAAATCGGCTCTCTGTGGGTTTCCCTTTTATAATTGACTAATTACTAAACGATCCTATTGAAACTAAAGTTTGAATAGCTTTCCTTTAGTAAATTTATTTCATGTGTAGATAATCTCAGAAATAATGTTTTTGCTAACTTCAGAGAAAAAATAAGAAACCGATTTCTAGCGAGGATTTTGGTCATTGCTTTATTTTCGTTTCGCTCGGACTTCGTACGGGTAACAAAGCATAATATGAGCTCACATTTGGCATCATTATTTCCGACATCTTTAACAAACAACGTCATATTTTAGCCAATTTATATCAACTACAACTGCAGAGCGTGCGCGCCTGCTGGCTGTGGGTGAGTGGGAGTCGGGTCTCTGGCTTCACGCACTACAGTCGTCGAACATTGGCACCATGTTCAACGATACTACTTTCCGCCTCGATGCCTGTCTGCATCTTGGCATTCCTTGTTGTTCTCCTTATCGGTGCCACTGTGGCGAAGTTGTCAACAGCCTCGGACACCACGGCCTGTCATGCAGTCGTAGCGCGGGCTGCATAGCGATGCACGCGAATCTTAACGACATCATTCGACGAGCTCTTGTCACCGTCAGCGTTCAGGCTATGTTAGAAACCCAATGGCCTGGCACGCAACGATGGCAAGAGACCGGACGGCATGTCGTTATTTCCATGGAAGATGGGTAGGCCATTAGTGTGGAACGCTTCTTGTGTCGATAATCTTGCGCCATCCCATCTTCCTAGCTCTTTGTGCTGTGCTGGCGCTGCCGCTGCGGGTGCAGAGAGAGAGAGACCTCAAGCGACGAAAATATAATAAACTTGTTGGTATTTATATTTTCGAGCCGTTTGGGGTTGAAATTCTCGGGTTGTGGGGTCCGAGTGCGCAAATCTTGTTTAAAGATCTCTCAAGACGCTTAGTTGACACTTCGCGTGACCCAAGGACTGGCTTTTGGCAATGCCGCCAGTCTTTTGGGTACACTTCCAGTTGACAGCGATGCGGATGAATTTTTTGACGCCATATTTTAGGGTTAACTTAGTTAGGAGTTTTTATTTATATTTATAGTGTATATAGTTAGTTAGGTATTTATTAAAACAGTTGTAAATCTATGTAAATAAAAGTTTATATTATTACCTTAATGAATTCCGTTCATTAGTCACTCCGTCCATTAGAGTGAAAACTGTATGAAAATTCGTTTGGTACTTTTGAGTTTATCGCGCAAGTACTGGTAGACAGAAAAACGCGGCGGAGAAGTGATACGCAGTGATTGTGACACAAAACACTTGAAAGAGAACAGAACAAACACATATAGAACAGCACAAATGTGCTTGGTGCGAGGTGTTTTGTATTTTTTTAGACTTTTCTATTTTCTAGTTAACATGAACTTTCCATCAACCATGATTCTGTAAAATTTCGTTTACATTGATTACCGTTTGACCTCCATACCTATCTAATCTTTAGGGAAATCAGTTCTGCTCAGCACGATGTTATCAGAATACAGGGGGATCAGTGAGTGCTGCACCCTTGGGGGCGAGGCGTCCTTTATTTTTTGCTAAGAATTATACAGAAGACGGCTCACATACATATACCTACTTACTTTTTCTTCTGAAGAGATAAGGTAAATGTTATTTATTTTGTAAATAGGTAATAACACTTTTACATGTCAATCTTTTTTGGGTAGTTTAAACTAGGCCGGCCGGTGTTCCCAGTTTACTACTCTGGGAAGAAACAACGAAACAAACGCTTATAAATTCGAGATGGAATAACTCAATAACACTTTGTCCGACCCAGGAATAGAACCCAGAGTGCTGCTCTACAGCAGCGCTTCCGACCACACGACAAACGAGCCACTAGTCAAAGATCTTATCAGTGAATAAAAATCATTTGAAGTATATCCTGAATGAATTTAAGAATCTGTTTTTAATGCTAATAATAAACGTACAATAAAGAAACAAATCGTTGAAAACACATAATTATACTGACTTGGTTCACTTCCTCGAATTAATTTGTAATTCATATGCTAACAATACAAATCGCGATTATTATCGAGAATTATTTTGGAAGTAAGCAAAGAAGAAAGTAGTATATTTAAAGTTCTAAGTTCCTTCGCAAAATCAGAAAGTAAACGCCTTATTGCTATGGCTGCAAAGTCTAAAGCTCAAAGAAGACTATTGAGAAATTCCGAAGAATAAGACAAATATTTCCCGATCACATTTTTCTTTGTAGAAAATTAATGTACATAATTTTATTTACGATATAAGCTTCTGTTTTCAATTAGTCTCCGTTCAGCAGTGCTATGACGTCAGTCTTACCAAGGGTTATCGTGTTACTCAGTTACTGGGTTGCAGAGGTCAGAAAGGCAGTCATCATCATCTGCCTAGCGTTTTCCCAACCATATTAAGGTCGGCTTCCAGTCAAACCGGATTCAGCTGAATACCAGTATTTTACGTGGAGCGGCTACCAGATTTCCACAACCCAATAACGGGTAACACGGTACTGGTATCAGATTTTCTGGCTACTGACTATCCGTAACGACTGCCAAAGATAAAGAAAGAAAGAAAACTAATTTATTTGGCACACACAGATACACACAATATAATATAGGTACAAATAAAAGGAAACTTAATTTTATAACAATTATATTGTGTGCCCCGCGGCTGCGCCAAATATGTCCAGTTCAGCAAAATGCCAGACAACGAGGAGCTGCCTGACGCTGGTTTTCGTTCTGGCTGGTTGGTTAAGATCTACAAATGACAGGTCAGAATAGCAGTCGGTCCATGAAAAATACTGGCATTCAGCTGCAGCTGGTGTCACTGGAGGCCGACCTTAACATAGTTGAGAAACGACGCGTTGTGTTCCACGCGAGCCTCTAAGAGATGTCAGCATGATGGATATGGCCCGCTAGAGCTACTGCCTGCCAGGGTTGCGGAATCGTTCGAAGTTATCGCTGCCCTAGAACTCAAAGGGCATTTGGAGGAACCCGGGTGGGTTTTATCCAGTAAGAGTCTGGCACTCCCTTCCGCTGCCGTCCGCGCTGATTTCCCGTGCAAAAATTAAAACAAAGTTGGGAAAAGGCTAGGCATATATGCTGATTACTCCGTTTAGCAGTGTGCTCCTAAACAAGCAGAGTAGTCAGTTAAGAACCGTATATATGTCGCAAAAAATTGTATAACACGCCGTTTATTAAGGCACGCCGGATTAATGTAATGCGTCTACCTTACGTTCAGCTGGATTGTTGAAAATGGAAGCCGCTAGCGGGGCCTATCGTTTGTGTCAATTAAATTGAAGCCTTTTTCGGTACGTTACGTCCCCGAGTCGATGCTGTAATGTGATTTCAGTTGCGATTTAACGCTCAAACTAACTTTCAGGACGGATGTGCACTATACTGAATTACTTTTTGGCTATCGAATTTTGAGAATATCGTGTAGGTTCGTTGCCACTAGAACCATTAACAGATCCATGATGGAACTACTGATGTCTCTTTTTAATCATTAGTTCCATTTTTTTAAATCTGATTGTAATGGAACTAGTGTTGAATTGGTTATCATCACTAGTTCCACATTATTATTTTTAAAGGTACATTTATCAAAAGTGGCTTACAACTATTATCAAAATGGTGCATAGGAAAGCAGGTTATGCCACTGGTCCCATCCCGGTATATGTTTGACAGTTGTTTCAGGTAGTCAGAAGCCAGAAAATCTGACACCAGTCTTGCCAAGCTTTATCAGGCTGTGGAGGTCAGACAAGCAGTGGCTTCATGTAATACTGGTACTTAGGTTACAACATAGTTGGAAAGAGCCTTAGCAGTTGGATTGATTGGGAAACTAATCATGAGAGGTTTGTTTTTTTTTGTATCGATGGGTAATCATCAAATGACTTCTTCCGCTCTGGGTGGAGCGGAAGGGCGTGTTAGACTCTTACTGACTAAAACCCATCCGTGTTCCTTCTAAAGCATTTTGCGTTCCAGGGCCGCGATGACGTTTTCGAACAAATTCAGCAACCCTGGCAGGCTCTGGCCCTTGCGGGCCCCGAATCATGAGAGGTGCCAAGCGATTTTTACCTGACTGCCCCAAAAAGAGGGTAATGTTTTTAACACATGAATTTCCTAAAAGTTATTGTGGTTTCGGTCAGTTCTGTGACATTAAACACTTCATCTTTCGTTGCATTTTTTTTCAACACAAAAGAAGATATAGCTTCAACAATTCTGAATCTTATTCCAGGTATGATATATTAGTAACGTCGACACACATACGTTACCTTCACATACCTTTGTATATAACTATTTCTCTGTGAACATCTCCCATGTAACATGCGCAGGCTAGACGCGTGGAGCTCAGCAATCTGCCCGTGTTCGCCCTCCCTTACACGGCGCGATCTCTTCTCTATAAAACATGATGCAATCATGTGACTCCGTTCACAATCCGCTTCAGATATAATCTGTGTGATCCGATGGAGTCCTGCGACCTTTTTTTCCAATTGGCAATTTATTTCAGACTTATCTTGAATACTAGGCAATTTATTTTAGATCATTTTAACGAGTACTATTTCGCCCGCGTGAAAGCTTCAAATTAACCCAAGAAAACACTTTCCCGGGATGAAAAAATAACTAATGTCCTATTCCAAGACATGGTCTACCCGTGTGCCAAGTTTCATCGAAATGCGGTCAATCCAGAACTGGTCATAGGTGTCTTCAAACTTGCGCTACAGAACCGGTCGATTCTGTAAACATTTCGAAGTGTAGGCTTGGGTGACGTGATCACGAGTTTAGCTGTCAATCCATATAATCAAGACGGAATGATAGCTCACTTCGTGATCACGTGACATCTTGATTATATGGAATGACAGCTCACCTTGCAATCACTTCACCCAAGGCTTCACTTCGACATGTTTACAGAATCGACTAAGTTCCTATTTGAGTTTTCTAGAAAAATAGGATACATTTATATAAAATGTGTGGGTAATATACATTATGTAGGTAGAGGAGAAAATATCAGCGTACGATGTTATAAGCGAAATATATGTTTCGTATAAAATATTACTAAGTAGATACATGTCTAATAAATTCGAATAATCTTTATAAGACGCTGATGCGTGACAAGCGTAGCTGGAAATATCACAAAATTTATTTGAGCTATTTTCAGCTGCTTAGGTGAAAAATAAAAAGCCTTTTTAGAAACTGCTTTCATTTTCAGATTACGATATATTTGTAAAACTGACACACCAGCCCCATACGTGCCAGTACCATTATGATTCCACCGTGAGAAGGAGGCGGAGCTATACAGGAAGATTAGCACTATCGCTTTTTCCCAACAGATTCATATGGAAATGTCACGTAAAACTATGTTTTGTTTGAAGTTATTTTAAAGATAAGGTTTACTAATAGGTAATCGCTTATTATTATTTTTAATGTTCTGTATTTCAGTCGGCAAAAATAGATATATACAGGAATAAATTTTTAAAGTGTAAAGGATGGCCAAATCCGAAACTATGAGGATTAGCGAAAAACACTGAAAGGAGTCTCGAGCCCAATATTGATGAAAACTAAAACTGCTTTAAAAAAATAAAAGATCCTTCCAAATCCTTTCAGGTTTCTTTCCCCGTGCCACCTCGAACCAGCCCTTGTGGAAGCCGTCTAGGTCGTCTCGCCACTTCTAATTATGAAGTAAAAATCTTAAATTGTGTCACAAGTTTCGAATCTGTCAAATAGTCAGATTTCATTTTATTTACGTATGGACAGAGCATAAATACGTATATTTGTAAAATACGAGTACATCACATTCCCAGTATCGGTCGACGTTTGGACAAATCTACATCGACAGAAAGGTCAATAAAGCGAAACGAATCACATAACAACATCGAAAACCTCGTAAAACGTACTGCAACGAAAGCTGAACGGTTCCAAATAAATTTCAGTGAAACTTTACCGTTTTGAACGTCCAAAAAGGAAAAGTTTTTATTTATTGGCCATCAATGAAATCAAATGAAAAAATCGCACTAAGATCACTGATCATATCCGCACGGTTATTAGAACTACGCACTTGGCCTGTTGAAGAATATCACTAAAAGGGCTTATGTATGTTCATTTAGGGAAACATAAGTGGACTAAACAGCAGTTTTATCCCATACTAAGCAAAAGTTGTTTATATATATTGACGAGTACTTTAACCCCCTGAAATACTGCCAATAATTTAAAAGTCAGCTCGTATGTTATGACCAGTAAACTATGCCGAGGGACGCACTGGGCGAGCGGCCAAATGATTCAGGGTCTACGCGAACTGAACTATACCAAACTTATGAGCTCTTCATTGTGTTTGTTGATGTTTGTCGGTTAACCGATATATAGGTTTACGTAAAGTTTTCGCATTTCGCATTATACATTTTTTGTACCTACCGTAGTACGACATGTACGCTTCAAAGAAAATTGTAGAAAGTCCTCTTTTAAAGGGCAGGCAATGTACCTGCTATATCTGCGTGATGTTGGCACTTTGAAATCCAAATATTATTTGATTAATTCATTCAAAAATTATGAAGATGAATGATGTTTGATGGATGGATTGTATTAAAGTCAAAGTCAAAGTCAATTCATTTATTTCAACTAGACCATTAAAAGGCACTTTTGAACGTCAAATTTACAGTTTAAAATTAAAATATAAGTGACTCTAGTTGTCCATTCACAAAAGGTAGATTCTTATGGAGAAGAACGGACAAGAAACTCCATAGTTACTCTTTTCAAATATGTTTTACAATATTTTGTATACATAGGTACATTGATCAATTGATTATATTATGTGAGCACAATGCATCCAACATTACACTAATATACAGCACACACTTATATACTAATAGGTACAACAAAGCAATATCAGCAGAGATAAAATTAAGTTTGCTACTAAGGGACATGGTACTCACATATTTACAATGTAATTAAAAACAATGGATCAGTGTGTGAGTTAAATTACATATTAAAAACCTGAAAGTACACCAGTAAATAAAACAAGTTTGACTTTTTCTACTATACCCTCGATTGTCCTATGGAGCAGGACCAGCATGTTTCCAAGCATTCTTATCTTTAATATAATCATCTAGTTTGTAATATGCTTGTTTACAAAGTGTGGTTTTAATGTAAGTTTTAAATTTTCTTTCATTTAGTTCTAATATGTCACAAGGTATTTTGTTGTAACATTTAACACAGTACCCCATGAAAGATGTTCGTACTTTGGCTAATCTATAAAATGTTTGATCTAAATTATTTTTATTTCTAGTATTAAAATGATGTCTATCACTAATTTTGTTAAAGAGATGTCGATTTTTTCTTACATACATAATATTCTCATAAATGAATTGACAAGGTACTGTCATAATATTAATCTTTTTAAAAATTTCCCTAAGAGAATCGCGGCGACGAAGATTATAAATGGCTCTAACAGCACGCTTTTGCAAAATAAATACAGATTCAATGTCAGCAGCACGACCCCACAGCAAAATACCGTACGACATAATGCTGTGAAAGTAACTAAAATAGACCAAGCGCGCGGTTTCTACATCTGTTAACTGTCTTATCTTTCTAACAGCATAAGCGGCTGAGCTTAGCCGCCCCGCAAGAGATGTTATGTGAGGTCCCCATTGCAATTTCTCGTCTAAAGTGATTCCCAGGAAAACCGTCTGATCAATAAATTCCAGTTTTTGTCCATTCAATACGATGTCACATTCGGTGCTTCTAACATTTGGTAAAGTAAATTTAATACATTTGGTCTTTTTTTCATTTAGTACTAAGTTGTTTGCCGTAAACCAAAGTTGGACCTGATGAATAGAGTTATTGACATCATCAAGACTTTGTGACCGTCGGTCTATCCTAAATATCAATGATGTGTCATCAGCAAATAATACCATCTTTGGTTGATTTTGAAGCAATTCGGGCAAATCGTTTATATATACTAAAAAGAGGAATGGACCCAATATTGAACCTTGCGGAACGCCCATTGTCATTTCAGACCCTAGTGAGTTTACACCGTTTACCTGGACTTTAACCTGTCTGTCTTTCAAGTATGATCTAATCAAATCAAAGGATGTATTCCTAATCCCATAATGCTCGAGTTTCAACAAAAGCGTCTCATGGTTAACGCAATCGAACGCCTTCGAGAGGTCGCAAAAGATTCCAATGGCGTCTTTTGAATCTTCCCAGGCGTTAAAGATGTTCTTTATTAGGGTGACACCGGCGTCAGTTGTACAACGCCCTTTGGTGAAACCGTACTGTTGTTCATGAAAGATGGAATTTTTATTAAAGTGAAGTAACATCTGATTAAGCATTAACTTTTCGAACACCTTACTGAGAACCGGCAGGATTGACACCGGCCTATAATTGTTGGGTTCATGACTATCACCCGATTTAAACAGTGGAACGACTTTACTGTGTTTCATGAGATCAGGAAATACTCCTTGATCCACACTAGAGTTAAATATGAGAGCTAAGTAGGGAGCAATAGTTTCAATTATAGATCTACAGACTTTTACAGACATTCCCCAAAGATCTTCTGTTGATTTAATTTTAAGATCTTTAAAAGCTTTTATAATGGCCTGGGGGTTTGTATGTTGAAACTTGAACTCTGATGGACATACCTTGACGTTCTTCCGAAGTAAGGCAGCAGAGAGCGCGGGTGACGAGTTAAGAGCCTCTGTCGTTTTACGAGGAATATCAGCAAAGATGTTTTCAAATTCCTGAGCTACCTCTGCATCTGAGTTTATGGGGCCATGTACAGTATTTAAATTAAATTCACTTTCACGCTTTTTCTTACGACCAGTTTCATTATTTATTATTTTCCAGGTAGTTTTTATTTTGTCATCTGCTGATTTTATTTTATTGGTAATAAACAGAGCTTTAGTTGTTTTGCATACATTTTAAATGTTTTGAGTATTTCGCAACATACTTATGAAAGCTTATATTATTCACATGTTGCTTTAGGCCATATAGTTCGTATAGCTTTTATTATTAGGAGTGATATGAAAGAAAAGGGAGTTAGTGATAGCGTGACGGTTGACAGGACAGAATGGGAGGAAAAAACGTGTTGCGCCGACCCATAGTAACATGGGATAAGGGCAGGAAGATGATGATTCAATAAAATCAATAGCCTATTTTTGTATGTCTGTTAAAATTATTAAATGTAATTTAATTTATAAATGTTTCAATTGGATGGTTATCATAGCCTGTAATAAAAGTTTTTTTTATGTACCGTGCCCGACATTTACATACGTGATCTACGACCCGGAGTCTGAATACCAAATTAAGGATTGATGACTGAAAATTCTTACTGAGTACGAGTACCTATCGATAGCAAATAAAAGTCCGAAACTGCCACCACGCCTTTGTTCGAGACCTTCATGAATACCCATGATTCTTATTTTACGACTTTGTAAGTTATGTACCGGATGTTTATGGACTTCTTTTGTTTTCAGGTCACAATAGAGATGTCACCGGAAAATCGCAAACGCCGTAACATTGTAAAATATCGCGTGAAATTGTAAACTACATATTTTTTCTTGATAAGACATGAATATATGGGAAACTTTTGAATTTGGATGGGATTTATTGTATACAAAACGATTTATGTCGAGCAATATTATAATCTTATATAGATTTATTACAATCTTACGGAGTCTGCGATTTCCCGGTGACACACGGGAGTTGAAAGAAGAAAGCTTTTCCATGGAGAAGAAATTAATAAAAAAAATATTGCGAACTTGTTTAAAATAAAATTATTATCAACACACGAAAATTATTATTATTTTCCAAGAAGTATTTGTAAATTCAAGGAGTCATATTAATTCATCATGACGTGACGTAAAAAAGCACATTATTTAATTTTAATGTCTGCGGAATTATTCCGTATCATAAAGAAACCTTTTGGGTTCCCCGTAAGGAGGTCGATTACCATGTAGTAAGTTATTCATGGCCACAGATGGGGGATCCCAGCCACAATACAAAACCTTTGCTTAGAAAAAAAATATTACAATTCCTGAAAGCGCTCACTCTGTATTTTATTAGCCTCTTAAAAACGTTGTAACATGAATTATTATGAACTCTTCCGAACTTCAAGAGTAAAGGATTTGCGTTAAGATAGGAGAAGCGCTCTAGGTTTAAAAGTTTGTCATTTGCGTTATATTTTAAGCGTCGTTAAGCTTTGGCTAGAAAGGAAAAAGAAAGTTTGAGGTAAAAACATTTTGTTTAAAACTCAAGGAACAGAAGACAGTGCTTTTTTGTCATATTTGGGGCAATTCTACTCATTTTTAAGCAACGTTCGCATTCGTATCTCAGTCGCAATCTGTCAAAAAACCCTATTTTATACATTTTTGACAGATTACAAAAAGTGTTAAACATATTTTTATTCCTCAAATAAAAGTAACTACTGTTTTTGTCCTATCCTATCTCTGAACCAAAATTCTTCAAAATTGGTTTCAGTGTTTAAGGTGTAAAAGTGTAACAAACAAACTCACTTTCGCATTTATAATATTAAGTTAGGACTGGTAGCTATCTAGAAAACCATTTGTTTTGTCATACTGTAAAAGTTATTGATATATGATCACCAAATCACTTCTCCAACATAAATATACCGAGAATCAACCTTCCTTCAATAAAAACAATATTTATTGGACGTGATTCCTCATCATGAAATATTCAAGGCTACGACCCTGCCCTTCAGCAAAGTTCAGATAAAATACAATATTCATTCAGCATCGAAAATAGCAGTGACACACACATTTCTCCATATTATATCGTCAAGGTCAAGTGGAATCCGACTAATATTTTAAATGTGAGTCTGTTTGCTAACTGCTTGAACGGCATTGTCACGTATACAAGACAAGCAAGCACGTGCTCTGAACGCCAAACAAATATGTGACAAAAAGTACGGAGAATTTGTGGCTTGGCGTCGGGGGTACGCCGATGCGTTTAAGCTCTGGCCTTCAAAAGGTTAACTAATATTGCTTCAACATTGAACGGTTTTGGAGGAAACTTGAAACTAATGTATATCATGACCTGGAATAGTAAGACATAAGATACATTTTATACCGGTATTTCTTTTTCCCGTTGGTTGATAAAAAGCTTTTCAAGCGAGCGAACCGGCAGGCAGAAGCCATTTTCTCCATAAATCGTCAACCAAAAGTAGTATCACAAATATATCAGCGTCGACATATGATATGCGTAACATTTATCGGGACTCGGGAGTACTAAGTATTCAAGTGTACGTCTTTTCGACGTGTTGGGAGGGTTATACGAGTATCTTCCAAGCATGCGTACACGTGTAACTTAAGCGGCGTTATTCCTATTGCCTCGTTTAACGTGATCACCTACTGGGCACAAAGTATTTAAGGGTCACTATATACTTGAAAAGAAGAAGGTGTCATTTCTTAATTAAATGTAAAACACAATACTACACAGCTCGTTAATTTATTTAGTTATTTCACCAAATTAAACGAAATAAAGTAAAATGGACCGCTTTTTTGGCTAGGTTTTTAGTAACTATACCTAGTTTGCCAGGTTTTTAGTTAGCATTCAAGTGTACGTCTCTTTGACGTGGTGGCAGGATAATATCTTCCGGGATGAGTCGTGTAGGTGTGTATCTCCAGCGGTGTTTCCTACATAATAAGTAAACAGTACAGTCAAACCGGATTCTTTATCCGGACTGCCTATCTGACCTTGACATCCCAGTAACTGGGTAACACAGAACTTCTTGGCTTTGCTTCCTAAATATTATGTATAATACAATTTTTTGTCTGTTCATTGATGCGTTTAACACCTAAAGATCAATTCATTAACTATGTTTCGAGATGTATGAGCAAACCCACAGAGTAACCTACCCAGAAAAATATGAATAGGTTTTTAAGTAAACACCTATTTTGTTACGTGACACAGGGCACACCTATAGTTAATTTGAAACTATTAATCTAGGTAACTAGAATCTATTGAAATTCTATTAACAATTGTATTTAATAAATAATATTTTTAATACTTGCATTAGTTCTCTTCGTCATTGTTGTCCTGAGTAGTTAATTATCTTTTGCCACGTGTTCGGTCGGCGTCTGTAGTTAATAATAATACTGTAATATCAAAATTAACTTGAGGTTCATTTTAACACAATAATAATTAATGTGAAAACCGATAATATGTGATATTGAATCAAGCAAAGTATACGTTTCATCGACGTACGGATTTATCTTCCAACACGAGTTGCGTAGGAGTATGTTCTATTTTAAACGAAAAATCATATTTCAATGTTAACATAACTGACTTCAGGTTCATTCAACACTATTTATGTAACGTGATTCAATAGCAGGAGTTCCAGTGTCAGGGTATTAATAACATCTTCCAGCATGAGTTGTGTGGGTGTCTTTCTTAGAAAATGTTGCAAGAATTTAATACGGGAGATAACGCGCAATTGAATCGTAATTCCTTACCGACTGAAAATTCATAAGATGATTGTTCAGATCAAATCGTTGGTGGATTATGTCAGTTGAACTATCTTTTTACCTTCCAGTCGCCCTTGCTACTATATCAAAAGCTACCATCATAATCATCATCCTACCAGCCGAAAGACGTCCACTGCTGGACATAGGCCTCCCCAAAAGGGAAGGGTTGCCATTATCGCCACGCTTGGCAGGCGGGTTGGCGATCGCAGTGTAGCTGTTGCAATGTACAGAGAATGCTGCTGCCCATTCTCTAGTGAGTCGCTTAGTCGCCTCTTACGACACCCCTGGGAAGAGATGGGATGGTGCTATTCTTTTACGTCCGACACCACGCAGAAAGCTACCGTACCAGGATCAATTGCATTGAATGTCGATCGATCGAAACACCCTTTTAAACTCGGTTTTGGTTGACCAAGTTAGAAGGTATGATTAGCTACACGAACGGAAAAGTACTTCTAATCGTTCCTAGGAGTTATTATCGCTCAAGTGCCATAATAACTGCAGCATATATCCGGTATATAACGCAATCAACCTCCTTTTATTGCACTTTTTCTCGAGAACTAGCATTTTCCAGGCAAGCCACGTCTGTTTAATGGTTGGTTGTGCTGTTCAGAAAATTATGGTATTGTGAAAGCATTAGTGTGCTTAGTGCGTAAAAAGGAACGTTAAGCTGGGAAACTAATTACTTCGGAATAAACCGCGTGCAGTCACAGGCAATAATTGTATTACAAATGCTTATAATAGTTCCATGTGCTTTTAGAATAACTTGCAGGAAAAAAACTTTGCTTGCAGGAAAAACGCATTTATGGGATCACTGGATTATATAAAGTTCTAGCTTTTGCCCGCGACTTCACACGCGCATATATCCCGTTTTTTCCCGTTCCGGTAAGAATTTCGGGAAATCCTTTATTGATCCCCTACACTCCTCAAGGAACTACATGCCAAATTTCAGTTTTCTAATACCAGTGGTTTCGGCTGTGCGTTGCTGTTAGTCACTCAGTCAGTCACCAGCAACGGAAGAATTTTATATATATGGCCATATACTGATATTGTTAAGTTGTAAAGTATATTGTTGTTTGTGTTGTTGTATTGTTAAGTTTATTGTTTTATTTTTATGTATAACTTTTACACACGGTGTCTACTTCTCTGTTATTCGACTCTCGTTGTGCAGGTATACTGGAAGAGATTTATTTAGAAATAAACATCACCTTTGTAATTATTTTTATTTCCTTCATCTTATCTATTTGTTATTAAATGTGTGTACATAATAATAATAAATATATTCTTATTATTTATAGAAAGTATCCTAATTACCCATATTCCATGTTTCATACAAAGCTATTGTGACTCATTAACAAATATCCTACCTTACTAAACATTTTCTCTGGAAAGAAAAATGGGAATGAATTTGATAAATGTTTTGGTTGAATAAGACGAAACTGCGATTTTTATTTTACTAATAAGTATTTCTTAAAATCTATCTAACCGTTTAGGATAAAGGGTGTGCTAAAGAAATAGACATTTTTACATACTCTCGAGAACCATTCCCTGGCAGTAGCATACATATACATTTAGACCTTCTGACCGATTTCGGCTATGGCGGCCAATCTCAACCGAGACTAGCCATCGGCGCGGGACATATTATCTTGCCTGTGGGGCCTTTATATAATATTAAAGCCAGGGCTTATAAAAACTAACAAACTAAGCAACTACACGCTAAGGGCAACCCATGTGGGGAGGACAGCTAGGGACGGGCTGGATCGAACTAGTAATGCCCAAGTGTGTGCGCTCCCTCTTCCATCACTCTCATGTACCGATGGGATGGCAACCCGATACGACCGGAGAGAGATCTGGCGTAGGACCAACGGCTTAACGTTCTTTCTGAGGCACGGGGGTGTCACACCACCAGTTTCCAAACTCCGGGCTGTCATTGAGAAATTTCTATTGGATAAAAAAGTTGGGAAAAAACTTCTTTTCATCTTTTATTGATAAGACAACTGCGAGATACAAGTGTGACAAAGAAAAAAAAAATAAGGTGGCATTCTTTTTTTTTTCTACTAATATTCAAACAACGTTCGCATTCGCATCTCAGTCGCAATCTGTCAAAAATAGATGAAATATTTGGTTTTTTTGACAAATTGCGACTAAAGCTCGGTACTGACCAGTGTTACGGGCCGAAATGTAACATTTGCAGCGAGCATGTTTCGTCGTATCGTAAAATCCGTGTAAAACAAAACACATCCGCGTCATGTTCGTGCTCGTCTCCACGTACTGACTGCATGAATGCTTGCTTTGTAACATGTTACATTACGCCACGTTACACCAGTCATACCGGTCAGTACCCACTTTAAGATGCGAATGCGGACGTTGTTTAAAAATGAGTAGAATAGGCTCTCTGATAGTTATCTTGTCACTTTTCCTTAAGTTTTTAAAAAGTTTCTTTGTAAAGTAACGTCCGTGAGTCACAAAAGAAAATGTATTGCCAGAAAGTAGCCAGCTGTGTAGCGTTATGAACTTTATCGAGCAAAACTTTGCCCATTTATTTCAAAGAATCGGATTTAAAGTTTAACTGTTCCAAGTCTCTATGAACTAATACATTTTTCATATAAGTAACATGACGGTTATAGATATAGTATTCGGGGAAGTTGCCCGAGAGTTATAGGTGAAGGCAATATAAAATATTCATCACTAGCTTTTGCGAGCGGCTTCGCTGGGGTTAAAAAGTAGCCTACAACCATATCCAGGGTCCCATCAAAACCGGATCAACGATTAACGCGATTAAGGCGACCACCAACTGCTGAGTGTGTACCTATAAGCCATCTCCATTTTGTGTCACGCTCCTTGGTCTATGTCAATCTTAACCTGGTTTTCACTGCAATCTGTGTACTCGTAGTTCGTCCACACACCTGCTGTTGGTCGGTCTGCCAACGTCCTACTGGCAGAGCCCTAACTTCTTCTTAGCGTTTCGGTGGCAAATATTCTTATCAAATTTTATGTTTGGCCCAGTACTCAGCAACGGCAAACCGTTCGCTGACGCAGCCTCAGGTCCTCACATGTACAGGTGACAAGGCATGCGGCGCAAGACAAGAGGTGGGCCGTGGACTGCGGAGCGAAGTCGCACAAACCACACTAAATGCCTAACAACAAGCCCTAACTAAATGCTTCCCGATCAAGGCTCTGTTCCACCTAACATCACATTGTCCTGCCAGGAGTCCTGCTTACCCATATATCAAAGTCACATCCCGTAGGCCAATAACTTAAACTTAAGTTCTACAACGGATGATAGGCGAAACATGGCAGGTGTTAGAAAATTATAATTGAAATAAACAAAAGGAAAATGGATTGACATCGCTTTTCACTAAATCGAAAACCTTTAAAATTTAACTAGCATTGTAATATTTATTTAAAAGATTTTGTACAAGTTAACAAACAAATTTAAGCCACAAAGATAAAAAGTAAAATATTTATAAAAGCGAAGGATCAAAGCAGTTCCGACCATTTGTGGTAATTCGGCGGGGTGAGATCTTAAACGTCCCCCAAGGAGTAATCCCTGGCCGAGATTAAGTCCGTCGGGTTAGTTCTCAGCGGACTACATTTAAATATCAAATACCTAAAACCATTTTATTAAAATGGTTATACTCCCAAGACTACCGAAACACTGGTCTAGACTTGTTATTTTCATATCAACATCTTCCTGACCTTATCAATAATTTATTTTCATCAAAAGGTATTCCTGAACGTCATTTTTACAGTTGTAAAGTGACCTTTTTCGGGGACCCATTTATTGAGCGTGCAAATCAGCCCTGGCATTTTAAAGCCGTTTATATTATCAATGGTCAGGCAGGGGCCAATAGTTCTTCCATAGTCTACGGTAATCAGTCCACTAAACCCATAGCCATCTTTTGTTTCCATATTCTGCAATAATCCTGCAACAACCGGGGATTTTCCTTGGGTATACTCTCATAGTGTATAAAAGGATAATCGTTGTTTGGTCCCCATTGAAAATGTGTAATAGTGCATCCACACGACACCAACTTATGTCTGCGCAGACTTTGAACTCGGAATAAAAATGGTATTATATGTCTCCACAGACTTAAAACAAAGTCTGTGCAGGCAAATGTCGGTGTGATAGATTTTTTTGTTCAGAGTTCAAAGTCTGCGCAGGCATAAGTCGGTGTCGTGTGGATGAACTATAACGGGGCCTCTGCCAGTTGCTTAGGCCTCTCGTCCGCCTGAAAGGGAGAGGGAGATCTCGACCGCTCTCCCGGCCCGCAGCAGACGCATCGGGCGTCGGAGGAGGGCATACGCTGCCCTCTTCCGGCCCCCCTAACTGGGTCCAGGGGCCTGGGGGGATGTCCGTCGCCCCCCATTCATCCGGACCCGAGGTGGCGGCGCGTGGTGTTCCCGTGCGCCCCTCTTTGACGTAGCGAGGGGAGTCAAACACCTCACTCCCCCCGCCGACGCGAGGTGGCCCGTAGAGGCGGGTCGGCACCAGCCGGGGATTACGGAAGTCGCATCTGTTCCTGCGATCCCCGGCGTAGGTGGGAGATGGAACACCGGGGTGGTTTTAGTCAGTAAGAGTCTGAAAGACCCCTCCACCCGCCCCAGGGTGGAGGATTTCACCCCGACATCAAAAAAAAAAAGGCCTCTCGTCCGCCTACCAAAAGACCTGGACCCCAGGGTCCCGAGATTGTCAAAGACATAAAAAATTATAAAGTGACTCGAGTTGGCAACACGTTTTCTTCTTCCATTCTCCTCTGTCAACTTTTTTCACTTACTTGATATTCTCTGAACTATAAAAAACATTTCAGTTAGAACCTTATTTACAGGACACGTCACGTCGGGGGTAACAGAACTGGTGTAAGTTGGTTGAGACCAACTTTCACCGGCGTACATTGTGTTGAAACTCCTTACCAGCTTGAGATCAGCGCGTTACTGAAAGACTGTGTTTACATGCACTGCCTTCACTGTTCGATTTTCAGAACGTGTGCAAAGTCCTTTGCGCTATTTTGTTTGAATTATAGCGTTACCCACAACTAACTCGGAATTTGATTTGTCATCACTTAGATTTAAAAAAGTGTACCTACAACCTAATCCATTTAAGAAAAAATAATTGAAATTACGTTCACATAAACAGAAAATAAAAAAATGGCATCTTATAAAAAAGGTGAGCTTGGTCCTTCTTCGAATTCTGTCTTATACAAAGAAACGCCCACACTTTAAATTCACCTTTAAGCCTTGTAAGAGTTCGTTTGCTGAACCACATAATTATATTTGTTAGGACCAGCTGACTTTGTGGATTTTAAAGCGTGGGTACAAAGGTCTGTTTTGTTTGGTCAGGGAAAATTAGGTTTCAGCGAGTCAATGACAGCTCTGTGTAAAGATGACCATACGTGGGCATCATTACGGAAGAAACTATTTATTTGTTCTAAAATAGGCGGCATAAAGTTGAGAATTACGCATAACGTCAAGCCTCGCATGTCAAACCTAACGGTAGATCGGAAAACTGCGCGTGTCACTGCGCAGTAAAATAATGTTATATATTGTATCTATTTGGCAGCAGACGTGGGGGATGGACTACTGCGCCGCGAAAAGCGTATAAATTATACAAAAACAGAAACGTAATATAATACTGAAATAGGTTTTTAAAGAAACCATTTAAAAAGAGACAATCAATCAATAACAAATATATCATCTTAAATTCAAGTACGACTATGAAATCAAAATGTAACGAATTACATGGTACTAATTTGATTGTCATCTTAACCCCTGTTCTATTCTACCCGAACGGGAGCTTTAAAATCCGACGCCAGTTTTAACTTCTTCAGTAATCAAATTAGCGTAACGTACACACTGGCCCAGATTAGATTTACACGTGCAAATATAGAAATGGGTACCTGTAGGCTGTAACCTTGTGCGTAGGTAGGCCCTTGGAAATAGAACTGGGTCCTTTATTCAGTTAGAAAGGATGGGTTAAATTGGCCATTTTTGTGCGTTTACGGTGATTTTAGATGGACTATTTCCGTCTTTAGCAAAGGTATTTTTGTGTGTTTATTTTAGAAAAACGATTCTGACGCGCGTGTACTCTCAACGTCATCTCTCATGCTCTTATACAAACGTTTTGGGAACAATTTCAATGAGCATACAGCTAAGGAGTGGAATTACCTGCTCTATTCTGTTTCCTGATGGCTACAACTTGGGGTTTTATAATTCAAGAGTGATTAGGTTGCTTCTATGCAAGCGCGCTCTATAGTCGACCACAACATCACTTTCCATAAGGAGAGATTGCCGTCAAACCCGAGCCTATAAATAACAAAAAAATATCTCTGGCTTCGTAAGAATTATCCATGTTCTATGGGAAAATTTAATCGTAGTGCTGTGTTATTCGTTTACATAACCATAAAAAAGTTTTGCAACCAATTCACAAAACAAATGTAATTTATTGCAGTCACTGTGCTATTCTAGTGGACTTGTAATTTTTGAAAGTCTCAGAAAGTAATAACAGCCTGAAGTCGGAATGTGTGCCTGGTTGAGGCAATAGAATCTCAGCTGGCACAATGTGGGTGTTCTATAAGTGCATCTCCTACAAAGAATACAGGCGTGAACTAGTTTATGCATAGGTACATCAAGGCTTAAAACAAATGAACATCAGTGAAAAATCTGCAGGTCAATATAAAAGATTGATCACTTAATCCATAAACCACAATAATAATACGAGCCCTCTAGAACAAATACTATCTAATAATATCTCACTTCGAACCAAAACTTTCCAGTGTTACATAAGTGGCTAGTGTCTGGCTATATTTACCCTAAGAAAAACGATTCTACCATCAGATTAAGCACTATTTATGTCGGTTCCACATCCATTACAAGACTTTTCGGCAGCCATTTAACTCCTTCCGATGTTGTATCAACTGAGGGGCTGGCCCTAAAAACATAACATAATGTTTACGCGGTCGGGTAAAAAAACAAGGCGATGTTTTGCTAGTGTCTCCAAGTTTGTGAATTCTTGAGTTAGTAGAGCTGTTTATTTATTGTCTGTTGTGGCAAGTGATATTAATTTGTTATGTTTTGTTTGCGTTATATTCTTGCTTTATTATGCTGCATTGTGGTATTTCATTCGGTATGCTATGCTGGCTTCTTTGTTTTATTTTATTAAGGTCCAAATTAAAACTATTTTCCTCTCTGTTTCATAATTTTATTGTCTGTGGCCCGCGGCAACGGTGCACAATATTATTTGATTTAGGAATGCTTTGATGACTCGCATTAATAGATAACTGGACATATTCATAAAATAAAAATTACTCACTTAGGTTTTGATGATTTCAAAATATATTCCGATGCTCTGCTGTATTTTGCAAACGAATCAGTTTCACAGAGGCAAGCGTTTAGCATATTGCAAGTAGATTGTATGATTCGTTATTTATACACGTTATCGTCCGTTTGTTCTGTCGCCATATATGTTTGTGATCGTCTCCGAACCCAACCGGGCGCAGCTGAATTCTTTTACATGGAGCTGCTACCTATCTGTTCCGGGTTGAATATGTACATACTCGTACGTATGATGAACTAATAAGACAAACTGGGAAGACCTCTAGCGCCAATGAGCGTTACTAATTACGATTAATAACCTTGCTGCAAGGCATTATCGGGAAAGGGCGTGCATTCAATGCACAGGGGTCCCGTGGCAAGGTCCCGCGGCATTGACACGCACTATTTATACACAAGGGCTTTTAATAACCCGGGACCGCAGGATTATGTGGCCACAGTATCTTTGTAACAGTACCACAAGTCGGCCAATAAACATTGCCGCGAAACGGAATAGAATTGAAGCGTCAATTTCGCCTCGTCACGCAAGAGGGCGAACATTCTCGCCCTCGTGAGGGTAATATAGAGGAGACTCAGTTGTTTAGTCGTGATCTTTTGCTTTTCTTATCCCCATTTGCTCCACCTCCGCGAATTCCATAGACAACGCCAGTAGTAGCTATGGACATCCTCGAGAATGCGCCCGGAAGACGCGCGACCTGTTTATTTTTACCGTACAATTAACATTAAAAAAAACATTCGGGGCAGTCTTTGGGAACTACCGATAGACGTGAAAACTAAACGAAAGCTAAAGCGTTCGATGACGATGACGCGAATTCCATGATTTTTGTTCAATCAAAAAGTGCTCAACGCGCCTCAAGAAGTTTTCACTTAAAAATATTATATTATGTACAAGTTTGTCACGAAAATACCACAGATAATATATGACCACGGCCGATCGACGATTAGGCACTCATTCTACTTAATATTATAAAGTGTTTGTTCTGGCTGAAAAGTTGTTTTGGCTGTTTGTTCAACAATCGCGCCTCAACAGTGAAAGGTCTTGAATGAAACTTGGCACCAATCCAAGGTAGACCAAGTCCTGAATTAGGTCTGGACTTTCCATCTCCGGAATGGGCTCGTGGGATGACTTCAGGTTTTAATAAGCCATTGGCAGAAGCTAATGTGTTTCTTTATATTGATAGGCACGCGTTTGACCTCTATCTCCCCTGATGGTAAGCGATGATGTGGTTGAAGATGGAGACTTACCTAGAAGTAACCTACCTATTCACTCTTGACTTAAAGACTCCCAGCTTGTAGCTATCAGGAAACAGACTCTGCCATGGAATTTCACTCCTTAGCTATACGCACAATGAATGTGTTCCCAAAACGTTTTGTGCGTGTGGGTGGAATGTCCACCATGTACCGGTGGCACATCGCCGTACGTCTAGTGGTTCGATGATGGAACGGGCTTGGCGGAATTAAACTATATAATTCAGCCGAAAGCCGTCCACTGCTGGACATAGGCCTTCCGTCTCACTTTTGCTAGGATGCCCAACTTTTTGGCAGCCACTTGAGCCTGTGTAAAATTTAAAACGTTTGATGTATGATATGGAACGTTATAAGGTCGATCTGGTAGCGCTCTAAGACCAACTACAGGCGGGCTACATGCTAAAACCACAAGTGGTACACCACATACTGTGTACTCTATTATCAAACGGTGTTAGAGCATGCCCACCAAGCGTTCGAGCCTGGGCTACATGTATGAATAATGCAGTATAAAGTGCTCCACTTGTGGTTGTGGCGTACACGCCTACAGGCTTAGCCGCTTTTGGCAAAGGATGGCAAAAATGCTTGGGACAGTCTCGTGCAGAGTGACAGCCGTACTTAGGTCGTGGCCAGGGTGGGGAGCTTAGACGGGGGCTAAAGCGAGCGCGTAGTATGAAACATATGAAACTGCCATTTGCGTCCACACATAACACAACTGACAATGGCGAGTGCCTAGCGCTAGCGTATTTTATTTTATCCTGAGGAAACATGTCTATCTTTTTCCTCCACAGTAAATCGCGGTGCACAGTAATTACCTAATCGCTTCCGCGTCAGCGTTAGCAACCGCGTCGCAGCCGCGCGCGATCTTTCGCGTGCGACTGTCGCGCGCGGCTGACGCAAAAATAGTCGAATACCTCAGAAACGGCTCCATACATACTCTGACTATTGTCGCATGCGATAGACCGCGCGCGGCTGGGATCGGCCGCGATGTATGGAATTGTACCTTTAAGATGATAATTGATAACCTATACATACGGCCGCATACAATCCGTTGATTGTACGAACTTGTGATGCCTACCTTCTGTAATATTGTCAACTGCTCCCCTAATCCTTGGTATCGAGCTAGGGGATGTAACATGACTTGTCAATCCGATGTTACGTAAAACGTAAAATCTCTGTGTAAACAGTCTCGGTTATAATCCAGAAGGGTTATGTGGAGTGACATATGTAAATATGTCGGTTTATATAATAATATTTGTAATATTGTCACACTTTGCTGAACCGCTTTTATCTATTGTTTGTCGAAATCAGTTAGGTTAGTTTACCCGTTTCGCTTAATAATAGAAATAAGAGATTGTGAAAGAATGGAATTTAGTAAGTTTTAATTGGAATTGGAGTTTAATAAGTTCCGGTGATTATTATACTTTTTTTTTTTACAAATAAGCAGTACCCTTGTACTTATATTTAATATGGTTTATCTTACTGTCCCTCTGTGTGTACATAAATTACCTATAAAGTATATTATATCAATAATACAAATTATAGTGTTATTGCTTCGTGAAAAAACCCTCTAACATTCTTCTTGAACTTACTGATCGCCCTTTTCCAACTTTGTTTAGAGGACACCGCTGCATCCTTTTTAGGGTTCCATACTCAAAGGGTAACCAACAGAACCCTATTACTAAGCCTCCGCCATCCGTCCGTCTGTCTGTCAGCGAGTTGTATCTCAAGAACCTTAATATGTAGACAGTTGAAATTTTCACAGAGTGTGTATCTCTATTGCCGCTATAACAACAATTAATAAAAATTAAATTAAATTAAAAATAAAAGGGGCGCCTATAGTGCGGAACCCTTCCTGTGAGAGCCCGCACTTGGCCGGTTTTTTCGAATGCTACTTTTTTGCTACTGCTACTTTCGAATGCTACTGGAATAATGTGAACCGGGCATTTTAGGTGACTACTCATCCGTCTTGTTACATGGGAGTTTGGAGATTTTTAAAGGCAGACCATGAGATGACTTAGTCTATCTCTAAACACAGAAGAACGCTATAAAATTAATGAAACGCAATCATTACGTATTATAGGATGGGTATAATATATCAGTGAGTAAAGTATATCGTCTGCGTCAGTTATCTCCGCCGTATTAATCCAAACCAAGGAGGTAGCTCCGAACAATTAATGGCTTGTGGCTGAGCGGCGGACCCAGGCTACCCCACGCATTGGCTGGTGCGACTGCGAAGTATGTTGGTACGGTTGACAAAAGAGTTTGGTGTTTAGCTGAGTCACTCAAACTGACAACTTGGCAATATACTAACATAAAACTGTTAATATATTGCTGTCAGCTAAAAACTGAAAAGCTGATGCTTAATTAAAAAAAATCTATGGAGAATTTGAATTTAGAATCATTTAAACATTATTTTAACTTAGTAATAGTTATAACGTTTTTATGAACATATATAGTATGTAAAGTTTGAAACTAATATTCGGAAGAGGTGAAAATATATTTTTCAAGACATTTGCTCAAAAAACGCATTTACGAATGTATACAGTGTTCGAAAGTTAAAAATTGCGCACCATACAATGGAACGTGCGGTAAAATAGGTATTCTCATCTAAGTACCTATTTTACCGCACTCTTCGTTGTATAGCGCCGTGCGTATCGTTTACGGTTTTTTTTAATTAACATAAAAAAATAACACCGCACTAGTATCATAAATAACTATTGTTTTGTTTTTATGAGGTAATTTGGGACCTTATATGGATTATAAGGTCCACAAATTACATCATATAAACATAGAGATAATTATTTCACTGATCGGGATATATTTTCTAGAAAAAAATATTACAAAAAGGTTGCGGCCGTTGGATCGAAGGAAAAAGCAAATTATAGAAAATGTACGCATACAATGCGTGAGTCTAGCTTACATGGTCACTGCATAATACATAACGCAGTTATGTATTATGCAGTGACCATGTAAGCTAGACTCTTCTGGCAAATTGCTTGTCAATTATATCCTGTTTGCTATATAATTAAGAATTGTGTTATTAACTGGCGCTAGATTAATTAGTATAATTAGTCGCATAGTTAATGGATCGGGATTTTGTTGAGCAAGGCTTCTTGTGACTTAATTCTGGACTTACTATTAGGCATAGTAACAATTGGACTACCTCTATCCAGTTGTTGTTTTTGCTTTTATTATGAAAGGCTACATTATTTGTTTGTTTATATAAGGTTAAGTTAAAATAGGTGGACAAAGTTTAGCAGCGTTCAGTACGTCAAACCAAAGATATCCAAGCAAAAAACACTGATTAAAGTGATTTTATTTTGACCTAAAATAATATTTTTTTCGGCACACTAGAATAAAAACATAAAAAAAAAGTTTTTATTGTTTCTCATACAATTGTTCTACAGCACAAAATTGAGATATACATTATGGGTAATTGACGTGGTCACGTGCGCCTGCAAATTGCTAGTATCAGAATTATAAGATAACAAAGACATGGATGTGTTTATGCATTGCGTAACCATTATATTTAGTGTATTTTTGTTAGCTGTTTTTTTTCTTGTAAGTGTCTGATGCGTGTTTCTTATTATTTTTTTACCACGATCTTTATTTTGGTGGTCTGAATAATTTCTAAAAGTTTGTCCATCTTTTTTAATGGGAGTTTATATATTTATGTGAAAGGTAATCTTAATCTTAAAAGTAGACCACTACTAACTATGTCCAGAGACTACCTGCAACTCATTAACAGTCATGAATTACCAAAGTTATAACTGTTAATGAGTTGCATTTTATCCCGGTAAAGTGAACGGTTTCGTTGAGTCATGGGAACGATAGTCCGGATTAAAGCTTGTTGTTTATACAACATGCAACAGAATAAACACAATATCTACCTATGAAAGGAACATTGTACTCATCATTACGGACAACTTTTACTATGGGACCAACACTAAAATCGCGAAAAAGAAAACGTATTCCCCATACATTTATGTGCCCATAACTAGACAAAATGTGCTGAACAGCTGACTATTTTTCGCGATTTTAGGGTTGGTTTTATTCTGTTACACGTTCTATTGGAAAATTGCAGCTTTTGGCGCTTAATTAGACGTTGATTTTGACAATCTTAACATATTCATAAATACACAACAACAAAAAATTGCAACCAACTATTCAAAGTCACAATCAGAAGCATTATTTTAAGTTTAATGAGTGCATCCACCTTTAAGATAACCACCACTATATACCCAACATCCATAATAAAATCGTAGAGACACTAAAATATACGGACAGTACTGAAATGCATATAAATTCTAATAAAAGTAAACGATGACTGGGTTCAGCATGTTTTGGGAAAAGGGAATTCGTGTTCGATTGTCTGATGGCTACTTCCATCCTTTAGCATGCTTCCCAGGGGCCATTTTCATTACTGCTGGTTCCCTGATGCACCTTATATAAAGTTTTATATATCTCTTTAACTGTCTGAGAACAATGGAGATAGTTTATTCTTTTGCACGGGCGTCGTTTGTTTTTACAGGAAACTTTTATTTATAGTTGTGGTCTGGGAATCTGGGTTCAATGTCCAGTAATCCACAAAAAAATATAAAATAATAATTGCAAATATAATTTAATTTAAAAAAAAAATATATATATAAATATTTATTTTTTATGTTTATTAGTAGTCCTACTACCCTACTTAATATTATAAATATGAAAGTTGAAAGTGAGGATGGATGGATGAAAAAAATACTGATCGGATTTAGATGAAACCCGAGTAGTTTATAACCTGGATTATGACATAATTAGAATACTTCATATCCAAGAGTACGTTCCCTTGGGTTAATTTCCGACTTTTACGCGATTTATTTTGCATTTTATGTTAGAATTTACGATTTTGAAGTATCTTTGAAGTGATATTTCTGAAAGCTTTTGTAGAGTTTTTCGCCTGTACCAAAGTATTATTCCAATTTTATTTTACCCAACCTTTTGTTAAAATAAACTACAAAGCCTTTGTCAGTCAAGCACAATAACCACCAAAGTGATACAAGGCAAGATTTTATTAGTTCTACACTTCCACGATATAGTCTCCGCTATACTTCGTAAGTCTTACAAGGATCCCGCCTGATTTCCAACTATGCATAGTTGTAAGCACAGTTCGTATCCCAGCTTAGCCGGGATTTGTGCACTGAGAGCAAACAGACCTACGTGCCGGCACTTGAAGTAGCGTCGAAGATGGGAGTGCCTGTCTCTAGCAATCGTGCGCTCATCCTAAAACTAAATATCAAGGTGTATTAGACTTTATGTCGATTGGGTATGGTGTAGTGTTGCTTTGGTTGGAAATACTTTTTGGGTTTTAAAAATAATCTGGAGACAGTTTTATGTAATATAAACGATAATAGCGTTCATGTTCATAAAATCTAATTTATCTTTCAGTATTCAATTCATACCTAAGGCATGCTATCCGGATAACATGTATACTACTATCCGGATACTACGAATAATACGGTTACTTAGTCCCAAGTACTTGGGAGTGATTCTTTATCGCAAATCATCTCCCTATACCTCAACATTAACTTTCACGTACCACTAGGCGCAGATACACGTACCAATAAGCTGAAACGCGTTCAAGTGGCCGTAAAGTATTCAGGATTTCATAACATATTTTTGCCATCTCATCCTGGGAAGTATCTCCCAGCAGTGGATCAAGTGACAATGTGGATCCCTAGGCAACACACACCGCAGATGAACATTCGAGAGGTTTCGAGATGGTATCACCAAGCTCGTACTCACATTTTATCTTGACACACACAGTTTTGTACATGACATGGATTCGCTTAAGATCAACTAAACTTCATAACAACAAATGCTGCCTACTGTCTGTTGCCCGTGATGGGCACAGTAGGTAGTTAAAAATGGGTACCTATACTGAATCTAGGTATACCCCCGATTGCTAAAACGGACTGAATGAGTCACTACAACTACTACTAACACGTTTGAATATCTAATTTTCTTACGTTTTAATATCCAACAATTGCAGGCTCCGTAAGATCGTAATAAATATTTACTAGATTTTAATTTCGATATATCATGAAAAAATCGTTTGTATACAATAAATTCCATGCAAATTCAATAGTTTCCACTATATCCGTGTCTCATTAAGAAATAATAGTTTACGATTTAAGACTGTTAAATAAAAAGTAAAATATCACGCGATATTTTACAATCTTTCGTTTGCAATTTTCCGGTGACATACCTATTCATTTGATTTACTTTTTGACACTGATATTCGAAATATTCGTATTATCCGGATATACCCGGATAGCGTTTTGGTAGTATCCGAATTATCCAGATAGTAGAATGGGCCGGATAATTGCATGCCCCATTCTTACCTCAAAATGCCCAAACACATCAAACAGACATAAGAAAGACCTAAGACGACGTGAAACTTTATAGTAAGGACTGGGGTGGCTGATATAGGTCCGACTAGACCGAAGCGAAGTGCCGATGCAGTCAGCTTTCTCCGAGAACGGTCGTAACACGCAAGAAATGCCGTGGAACTATACATTATCATCATTTCAACTGAAAGACGTCCACTGCTGGACATCGGCCTCCCCCCAAGTGTCACCTCATCGACCGCTCCTGTGCGTCCAGCGGATTCCCATGGCGTTCACCAAGTGACACTGCGTCTCCCGGTACGCTGTCGCCACTCCAGAACTTTTCGAGCCCATTAACTATCTGTTCTGCGAGCAATGTGTCCTACCCACTATTATGAATGCTTAAAAGTAAATGTTCCGATGTTTTACTATTTTCATAATATTTGTCCGTAAAACAAACAGTTAATTCATCATAACTGTTGAATCCAATAAATAACTAAAACATGTACGGAGAACCATTTAACATCATGAAAAAAATTTAGAAGACTAACCAAGTAGATAGCCCAGAAATTCCAACGTTTAAAGGGTTAACGTTTCGGCATTTAAAGTATTAGTAGTCTTCGAGATATCTCGAGCAGCGCCCCGTCAGACAAGTTTAAATCGAAAGAAACTTGAAACTGTTGCAGAAGAAAGACAGCTCAGATTCCGGGCTGCTTTGTTCTGAAGTGTTAGGCGGAATCGCCTGCAATTACGTTTTAAAACTAATTATATTTCAACCAAGTATTTGAATTGGATGTAGTTTGTTGAAAAGGGTCTAGAAATTTCCAAAAACACCTACTATCTTCTAGGTTTCTTAATCTGTAGCCTAATTGCGTAACAAAAAAATGTTGTCATCATCATCATCATCTTCCTGCCCTTATCCCTTTGTTGTATATACCTTAATTAAAGTAGCTTTTACCCGCGACTTTGTACGCTTACATCCCATTTTTTCCCGTAGGAATTTCGGGAAATCATCTCTTAGTGCTCCCCTACACTCCTCGAGGAACCTACATGCCAAAATTTCAGCTTTCTACGACCAGTAGATTCGGCTGTGCGTTGTCTGTCAGTCACTCAGTACCGTAAGAGTTTTATATATTTAGAATTTGGCAATGCAAATTCATTGCGAGTTTAATGAGCAGACATTTTTTAAACATGAAAGACAGAAAGAAAAAAAAGAAAGCACGTTTACTCCACCTGAAATGAAGCGTGAATGAATCTAGAATTGAAAAGAATTACTTTCGGTTATGAATAACATTATTGTTTAATCAGTTACACAATTAGGGTGCCGGTTCCGTTTCTCAAATCTCAATTTCAAAGAAACAAATTCCTGGAGGTCAACAGCCATCGAATTATTGAATATACTTTTATCTCCTTTATCACGATTGAAACAAAATGCTTGTAAAGCATTTTTTTCTCTTTTCTTCGATAAAAGGCTCCGCTTTTTCTTTCAAACTTTTCTTTGGAGTGCTTTATTTTTGTTTAGCTTCGTTTATAACCGAGTGGCCGAAGGGACTTCGTGCAACTTCGGCTTCGAGGTCCCAGTTTACCGGTGTCTTGGTGCTTTAATGACTTTCAGCCACTAATTTAATTTAAATTTTCTTGATTACTTTCTCGTCTTTGTTAATACGACAGAGTTTTTCTTAGAATAATCCAATTTATGTTAATTTCGGGTGTTATGTTTGGGCCGTGTTGTTAATTTCTTACTTGCATTCAGACAGGTGCTAATCCTAATGCATATTTAATTTTGGGAATGGATTACTTAATTAATAAAAGTTTTGTTTTGGGTTTGTGCTGAAATTAATATTTTATTCAATTAATCCATCATGAGAGACGCATCGACTTATTTATGGATTAGGTGTTGTAATTGAATACCGATTGATATTATGTTTAACTTAATTAATCAAGCTAAAGCCAACCTTATTTTAACAAAATTAGTCCAAAAACAAATTATTCTAATTTCGAATCAATTCGGTCAAATTCCAAATATGAACAAAAAAAAGAATCAAGACACATAGACGATAAAGGTTGTCTATGCGTAATAAAAAAAACTGATGTCAAATCGTGCGCGCACGGTACACAGACCGGACAGAAAGGTCTAGTGTCCACAAAAATAGGTTTTTTATGAATATCCATTTTTTGGGATGAAGGCTCCTGAACCAATAGCGCGTGAAGATAAGACTACGTTTTAGTAATAAAACTTAGGATTTCTTTGATGAAAAACTTCTTTGCGGCCACTCAAAGTTATTCTAATTCGGAGAACGTGGCTTATCTGTTGATATTTATTATTTTAGAGTGCCTTTTAATGTGAATGAGTAAGTGCACCCCTGGATTTTACGATTTATAAGAGATACAGGATTAGGTACCAATTGCTTTGATAAATCCTATAATAGGTATATACCAAAGAGATTTAAAAAGATACGAAAATTTTATGTATTTGATATCTACAAATTATTTAGTAAAAGTGAAATCTTGTTCACATTATATGCAAAAAACTTTAGTTCAATTGGAATTAAGTACCTACCTAATACAGTATTAGTACTAAAATAGATGCATACTTTGAGTTTTAGCTAGCTACACGATAACTGAAAAATGCTTGTGCTGTCAGGTTTACTTAAATCTGTGTGGTACTTTCCTCAAAAGACCACCTCCATGGTTCTAATATGATTTCACCAGTACGATTGAATGAACTTTAAAAGAGACTTTGACCTCTGAGTTTGTTTCGGTGTTTTCTCTCAGGGTAGGCAGCTAGGAAATACAGGCGTCATCCGGTTTAAAATTACGAAAAAATAGTGACTTAAAAAAGTGTTATTTTCAACTTACATAGGAAAGAAAATAAGTGATGACTACTGAATGATTAATAAAGCTAAAGGTGCGTTTAGACGGGCAATTTTTTGAGTAATTATTGCTCGGCAACACGTATGACTCAGTCTTGAACAAAAAGTGGAGCAAAGTGCAGCAACTTCAATAAAATGCGGCAATTGTTTCGGCGATATTGTTTCTGATTGCTCCATATATTTCATATTGCTTTCTTTGTGTTTTTTGTAACTATTTTACTCGTGTATTCAAAACTTATTACTTAGTTTCTTGGAGTTTCTCCATATCGCTAAATATTGTCAGTGCAAAACATTTCGCCAAATTGACGCTTGTTGCCGCTGCCGTAAATTGCTTGATATGTGGTGACGTCACAATCGACCAGTATTGCTTATAATTGATCAATTTTCATTGCCCGTGTGAACGCACCTTTAAATAAAAATAAGATCACACTGACAAGTGATGTTCCTTAACAAGTCGTTAAAATACAGGTTGGATTCATTTTTAGATTGTGAAGATCTATAAAAATCATCTGTACAGTGTATATGGATTACAGTGATCGGCCATTAATTAAAATCCTGCCAAAACAAGATAATTTATAGGTATTGTTATAAAGATAGGGCTCAAATTAATACGAAATACTTTTCGCTGAGTTGAGAAGTTCGTCTACCAAAATGATAATAAATTAAAGTTGTGGATTAAACTATTCAAGTATCGTCGGATGAACTTTTCTTTTAAAGATTTCTCCATAAATATTAAAATATGTGGCTGTCACTTTATGTTTGTGAATTTGGATTTTATTTACGTCGCGTTTTAAGTAACATATTGGTGGATAGGTACTGTAGTAGATGGATTCCTTTTTTGTTGAAAAAAACACAATAGATTCTAAAAGCTTCTGTAATGTTATTCCTTGTCACTCGTAATTTTATGAGATGATGAGGAATTCTTAAATAATTTTATTTGGCACTAGACACTAAATACGGGCCGTTTTTGTCTCGTATATGATGCACGAAAAAGAATTGTTTTATAGGCGTAGTTTTGTTTATTTTTGTTGTAGTTGCCTGTTTAATTAAATTGCAGTATGTATATATTATCTGAATCATTTGTTCTCGACTTTTAAAGAAGTTTCCAATAGGAGATTTTAATTGGCTCATTTTCCATTAATAATTTTTTTTTTACACAACAAGGAAGATTTTCCAAATTTGAAAACAGGCTAACTAACAGATGCTTACAACCTCTTATCATTCATCGGAAGAGTTTGTATAATTGCTCAATTAAATTGGCTTCGAGTGTACAGGATTTCACGTGGAAAGCCTACACAGTATACAAAGATACGCGCTATTCATTCTAGGGGCAGTGGAGGCACTCAGGGCAATTTGTGGTGCCCATTAAAATGCTCGACAGCGTACAATGCAATGTGAAACAGTTAGTCGGTCGTACCAAAATGGATTATGATTTCTATTGAAATGGTTATTACTTGGCCATATGGTTGAATTGTCTATTTCGTGATGTGGCTGTCAAACCTTATGAACAGCTTAACTCATGGCTACGTCATGATATGGTGAGACATTAGTGATCATATCGTAACACACGCCAATTCTATGATATGGGCACGACAGTTACATTATAATCCTATAATTAATATACAGGGTGTCCAGCAGTGCATGGTCATATTTAAGGGTGATGTGGGGTAGCTGATATCAAGTAGAATTTGTAATTAGCAAACACAGTAGTAAAACAACGGCGACTTGTCTTTTTTTGACAAGTCGACAGCTTTTTTGAAAGAAGTCTTTATTTATTTTCCTTAAAGTATATCAGCTACCCAACATCACCCTTAAATATGACCATGCAGTTCTGGACAGCCTGTAAAATAGAATTTTGAGTAATACAGCTTAATTCTTTGATAGAAAAAATGTATATGCAGCGTGTGGAATAGCAGACTGGACTGTAATATTCCGCTGGTTTTACAATAGAAATAGGTTATTTTGCAATAACCTAGTTACCGCCATTTCACCCAAACCCAAAACAACCCAAAAAAAAATAAAAACAAAAAAATTAAGTACCTACTACTCACCTTTTCTCGGCTGCGGCTGGCTTCTGGACCTTGCCTCGATTAGGACATGGAAACAGGAGATAGATACGAATAACCTAATACAGTTTTGCAAAATGTGTCCTTGATTTATCGATTTTTCCGCGCACGGCGCCAATAATGATCGTATTGGACCGAACAATACCGGCAGACTGCCTACTACCCGCGCAATTCGGTCTTGCTAGATGGCGCTCTCCTTGCTTTTTGCTGAAAAAGTAGATATAGAAAAAAACAGGTTGTTAATCGATTCTGGTCGCTGACTGTATCTACTTTCTAAAAATAGAAAAAAATACCGTATCTATTTGATTTTTCATCGTGACATTTCAACTATTCGTCGTTCAACTCACGATTTAATTCAATATACATTTGACGGTTTACATTCTGTGCCATTTTATTCGATTTTCAAATATTGTTTGTGCCTGCCCGGAATATTGAAACACTCAAATGTTTTCATCACGTATTTTTATTTCTGGCCAGAATTAAAATTGTGTTTGAATACCGAAAACTTTATAACGTTTTTATTATTAGGTACAGCTTTTTCCGCGGCTTCACTCGCGAACATATATAGTTTTTCGCATGAATAAGTAGCCTACCTATACTCATCTCCAGGGTCCTATCTTTGTAACGAATATCATCAAAATCCGTTCAGTGATTTACAAACAAACAAACTCACTTTCCCATATATTATACTAGCTTTAGCCTGCGACTTCGTCCACGTGGAATAGTTACTTTGGGCAGACATTTTTATTTACCTACAAATTTTTCAAAAACGCTTAGACTTATTTTGTTTATTTTTTATCTAGTGCCTAAATACAAAAGTTAATGTTTTTAGCTTCAATAGTGACAGAATCCCATACACATTTCCATTCCCAACTGCAAACCCTTCAAGCCCTTTTCTCGCAACAAAAAGGTAAGCTTATGTCCTTTTCAAGGATCTATCTCTGTACCAAATTTCATCAAAACGGGTCAGTGGTTTAGGCGTGAAAGCGTAAAGCCTCCTCCACACGTCATCAGATACATCAGCAGATGACATCTGCGAATGCATCCGCCGACGTGTAGACGGGCAAATTTGCTCGTCTGTGGTAAGTATCGTAGATGCGTCTGCGACTTATCCGTTTGTTGTTGGTTTTTGTGGCACCTCGGCACGAGCGTTCGGCGTTTGTCTACACGTCTGACGACGCATCAGTATAATCGGAGTGAGAATGAGAGTGCAAAAAAAATCTTGCATTTTTTTTTTGCTTGCAAGTAACGAAATAAATATATATGTAGCTACGGCAGCAACGGTCTTAATATCCATTTTTTAAATGGTTATTAATAAAAAAAACATTTTTTTGTAGGTACTAACATCAAATATTGGAGGTTATTTAAGCTGATTTAGACAAAACCTCACTATGAAAACATGCCTAGTTATCATAGGGTAGAAAATGTGAAAGACCTATGTTTCAGTTTTATTTTAAAATACACACAGACAGAAGGACTGATTCTTCTTTTTTTAGCAGCATGCGTGGCTCGACGCACCGTGTCTGCCCTCTGGCCATCTCTGTCTCATTGGGGCACTGCGAACGCACTCGTTTAGTGACGATTCGGTGAGAGTCTTAATCTGGTCGTTAAATCGGGGAGCGTCCTCTCGATCTTGTGCCTTTTACAATGGCCTGGACAACAACTCAACAAGTCTCTCCATAGCCTTCTTTGCTACTGATGTAGTCGAAGTAACGAAAATTCGAGAGTGTACGATTGTCGAGAGTCTATCTTAAAAAAGGTATGCGGTACATAGTGTAAAGTCCCGTAAACCTCAATTGAAAAGGGAGGTTCCTCCGACCGAATGATTGTTGTGTCCGTTGGGCAACTGCCCGATAGTTGAGATTCGGACTGTTGCATATGTTCAAATCGTACAGAGAACTTGCACGATGCAGGGTTTCGTTAGTAGTTCGTCACAGGCAGGATAGATGGCGTTGCGGTTATTTTCGTTGCCCTACAAATTCGCTTCGTTAGTTTTTCTTGTGACGGCATTGATGCCTGCTCTGTCCACGATATGCGAGGCTTACTTCTCCAGCACCACATCTTTAAGCCATCTGTGCGCTTTCGTTTTCTCCTTTACTGACCACGTTTCAGCTCCGTATAGTAACACTAGAGATCGTACGGGTCTTCGTCGTTTTCGAGATATTTACAGTTTTACCTAGTTTTTCAACCAAAGAGCGTGTTATAGCTTAATTTCATTCTCAGAGCCTGTTTGAGATCTGTGAACCTAAGTAGGTGTAACACGGCACGACTTCGCAGTTTGCAATCTCACGGAGCATTGTTGCTGTTTTTGATTTTCAAGCGATTGATCTTCAGTCCATAATCGAGACTCACGCGACGTAATAATTCTGCTATATAGACTGATTAGATAGACCCTTATAAACCCACGAGAATACTGAACAGCAATGTCATCATCATCTGCCTAGCCTTTTCCCAACGATATTGGGGTCGGTTTCCAGTCAAACCGGATTCAGCTAAATAACAGTATTTTACTTGGAGCGGCTGCTTACCAGACCTTCACAACCCATTAACTGGGGAACAACGTAATTCTTGTCAAGACTGGAGTCGAGAGTTACTGGCTTCTGACAATCCGTAAAGACTGCCAGATCTACAAATGACAGCCGGGACCAAGGGCTTTACGCGCTTTCCGAGGCACGGAGGAGTCTCGGTGCGTTAAGATGGTCACCCATCTACAGACCGACCTCGGTAAGCGTTGCTTAACTTTGAAGATCAACCCGTGCGGTTGTTATTCTTTAGCTACGAGCTACTCCATAGATTGTATCACAGCAATGTATTGCGCGGACTAATTACTTCGGCATGTCAAGACTCATTGAAACAATAACGCTGTTACACAATCACGAGGTATTACCCGTATTGCGGTATTACCCGTCCGATATTCTCTCCTCGTCCGGTTATTATCGATACTAACAATAATATGAATTATGGCGACGTGCGAGTCTTTTAACGAGGCGAAAATATTGTGGAATTCTGTACGAAGTCGATAATAAGTAAAAGTTGGTAGATAATAACTTCGCTTTGTTCTTTAGGAACCTACTGGTGAACGCTGCTATTTTTTTATAGGACGACTAAAATATATTATTTTCTTGTCGATTTCGCGTGTCAGCGCGCCACACTATTTCCAACCACTGCAACTCCTGAGAGCCAGAATAAACAGTGGCGAGCACCAGCTAAACACTGACCGAGTTAATGAAGTTCGACGAATTCCGGGTAATGATACAATCGACTTGAACCAGAAAAGAACCGCAGAGAAATAAGAGACACATAATTTTATAATATCGTAATTTAACATACTCTCGCATATCAGTAAGCCGTCATGAAATCTAATAAACCTAAAATACTCAAATACAACTAAAACACTTTCTGCATTTCAACTTCATATGATTGTGACCGTATTGCACATACATTTCGAATACATTCTTGTCATTCGATTTTCATTTGTTTTGTTCAATTGTTTTTCCAATAGCATTCCTGTGAAGCCGACATTCTCATGCAGCTTCGCTTGCAATGATCGCGTTGCACCAGATTGGCTTCGTCCGGCGCCATTTCAACTGGGTATCGCCATTACAGTGGATAGAATTCTAAATATTACTGTTCAATTCAATCAGTCTATAACAGTGCTGAAGGTACTCTTACGAATCGTTTTTTTCCTTGGCACATTCGACAGGATTTGGAAGAGTTATACCTCAATAAAAATGACTGAAAATCTGAAAATATTGCGAAATTGTAAGTGTTTTAAAATCTTAATGAAACAGCACTATGAATATTAGGTATTTGACGTTACCAGATAGAAACAAGTCATAATGACTTCCCTCCTCAAACGACGTTTTGCGTAACGAGGATAGAATAATAACTTACAAGCTGTAAACTACTAAAAAAGCTGTTAGCTATACACTACACTCTCCAGATTTCATCTTTTGTTTATTCACAAATTGTATGAAACATCACTTAAACAAATTTCAATTGATGCACCTACATCTACGATAGTCGTAAAATACCCTATTGGCTAAAACCACTGAAGTGAAATGCACGTGCGTGTTTGGTAAACTAAGTTAGAACCAATTTATGAGTAGGTTCAGGTAAAGAGGTGGAGGGTACAGGTACACTCCATGTAAAACCTGTTAGCCTTGCTAGTTAGTGGCCCTAACCTGAGATGAATCTTAATGATTAAAAGGTAGGTAAAATTCGGGAACTCACCAGCATATGGTTAGACTTGAAGCCAACCCATAGTTGGAAAATGGTTCAGCTGATTGATAGAGAAATGCTAGGCATGTAGGTACCTATTTGCTTTGCTGTTTATTTAATAGAATCTTTGATACCTAAATTGGTTTTATTTATATTTGAATTCAATAAGATATTGAACTCCGATTCAATTTCAAAGAACATGGTTCAGTAATTCGAAAAACAAACTTTGAAATGCGATAGGCATGTTCGATTGGATTTATGCATTTGTTTATTATTTTTTGTTTCAAACGAAAGTATTCTGTTAGTAGAAAATATGGTTCTTACTAGTCAAATCCAAAGGCGAGATTCTCATATCATGAATTTATGAGGGAGCGTTCGCATACGCAGTCGCAAACTGTTAAAAACACCTCCAATTTCCCTACATTTGACAAGTTTTTAACCGACTTCAAAAAAGGAGGAGTTTGTCAATTCGGATGTTTTTATAATTTTTTTTATGTAGGTAACTCCGGCATTGTATAAAAGGATTTGCAAATTTCTTATTATGATCGATCGAGGTTTATTCCCATTTAAATTTTAGAATGATCTGATGAAGAACTTCTGAAATAGACGGTTAAATTGAAATGGACTGTTTGGAATGTGTTGAATATTGGCAGGTACCAGTGCTAAAAAGAGAAAAAACACAAAAAATACAACCGACTTTCAAATAGAAAGCACAAAATAACTTTTATTTTGAAGGTCGGTGTCAAAAACCGAAGAAACCACACAAGAAACACTTATTTTTTGTAAAAAAAGGTTTTTTGACAGTGACTGTCGCTGAGATGATATTGCGACTTGATTTTAAACACTTGTACGAGTATTGGCCTTCAGATGAAGATGTTCGAAAAGGAGTATATTCCACTTACTTAATACCTACAAACCTAAATCACCATAACTGGACATACGACCGTAGGCAAACCACGCACCACCTGATGGACCGCAATACACAAATTAATGCAATCGACGGCATATTCTTTTATTTTGTCATTTCAGTACAGCAGACGAATTTTTAAACATTGTGAAGCAATGGATCTAGGATTAATTTCGATTGTTTGTTGGGCTGCTTGTCAAAGTAACTGGCAAGGCTTGGAAGCGGAAGGCCCAAGATCGGGTCAAGTGGCGTGTAAAGGAGCTAACACTCAAAATTGAGTGGTATACCAACATGTTAAGAGAGAGAGAGAGAGATGCCTACAATGTATCTAGACCTAACATTGTTTAAAACCCTTTAATCCTAAGTCCCAAATAAACTGTTATCTATAAGCCCTTTTAATGTTATTCTTCAAAGTTTATCTTCGGCCGCCTCGGTGTAAAGTGGCCCGCTCGTGTGTTCTGACTTGTTTTGTTTGAATTGGCGATGGACGAGGCCATCAGGACAGATGTGACCTTTGTAAATTACAATATTTCAGGGATGTATCATTTTATTATACAGATTGTATTAGAATTCATTGGCAATGTTTCAGCGGCTGAATGTTTTTGTATACAGGGTTACTTCTGAGACGCTGTACGCAAATTTTATGTAGGTACAGCAATTTTTCGATGCCTTATACCGAGATAAGTGATGCCAATTCTTCAAAAATAATAAAATTCATATTTTTTTCGTGACCTACGTTCCGTTGTAGCGAAATCAATGCCGCCATATGAAAAACAAAGAAGCTAAACTTGTACGGCAACAAAAAGAACCGCAACGCCATCTATCCTGCCAGCGACGAACTACCAACGAAATCCTGCATCGCGCAAGCAAAGTTCTCCGTGCGGTTTGAACTATGCAACAGTCTGAATCTCAACTATCGGACAGTTGCCCACCAGACACAACAACCGTCTGGTCGGAGGATCCTCCCTTTTCAATGGAGGTTTGCGGGACTTTACTCTCTGTTCTGCATACCTCTATGCTATTAACGATAATGATGCATGAAAGAAAAAAAAAATGCGCACTGTTGAGGTGTTTAAGTAAAACAAGCGTGTGGCTAGTACCGTGGTTTATTGGGGACTGTGCGTCCTTGACGCGACCGCCGCATCGGCGCATACGTACTCACACATAGACACACATACATCACACCTTCACCCTTAATCTAAACATCCTTATATTTATAGGTATACAATTAAGAACTTACATAACTAACAAAACCCAAAATATACTTATAGCTAGGTAGCTTATTTACTAATACATATACTTATACAATTAATAACTTACGTAACTAAAAAAAGAGGAAATATTAATTATCACATCTTGTAACTAGGTGGCTTATTCTTTCTACATGCCCGGATGGGACGAGACTGGGTCGGCTCAGGAGAAGGCAAAGGAGTCTGTGTTTTTGGTTCGACACAATCATCAAAATGCTCTTGTTCTCCGTCACCCTGAGGTGTATAGTGTATGTAGTGGTGGTGTGCGTCGGCTGAGTCGTCGAAGTCCCTGGGCGCTTCCTGGTTCTCAGATACATCCACCATATCTGGATTCACTCTATCCGGGCTAGAAGGACAGATTAATGAACTCCGTATCCGTTGCTTTAGCTGATCAACATGTTTATGGGATTCCCTACCTAAAGCATCTACTACTTTGTAATCGGTGGTTCCCATCTTTTCCGTTACTTTCCCTGATAACCATTTATCCTGTCCCCTATACTGACGCAACCAAACTTCATCCCCGGGATGCAATTGACGTGACCCAGTTGCGCCATATTTTTGCTGTCGCCACTGAGCGTCCCTAACTTTACTGTCCCTATTAGGTCTCAGGGCGTCGAATTTAGTGCGCAACCTACGGCCAAACATGAGAGACGCCGGAGTTTCACCTGTCGTACAGTGTTCCGTGTTCCTATAATATAGGAGAAATTTATTTATAAATAAAGGTATGTTTACATTTTCCCTAATGGCCTTCTTAATCACCCTTTTCACTGTGTGTACTGCATTCTCTGCTGCCCCGTTTGAGGCAGGGTGATATGGTGCTGAAAATATGTGTTCAATGCCATTGGCATTGAGGAACTGCGAAAACTCATGGCTTGTAAAGGGTGGCCCGTTGTCCGAGACTATTTGTTTAGGTAAACCAAAACATGCGCACACGTCACTTAAAACGTTTATTGTGTGACTAGCCGCTGTACTAGGTACTTGACTAACTTCTAGCCACTTGGTTCTAGCATCAACCATAACTAAAAATATCTGCCCCGAAATAGGGCCTAAAAAATCTACATGTATACGGGCCCACGGTCTATCTGGCCATGACCAAGGGCAAGGCATCTGTCGCGGCGGTGATTCACTTTCTACAGCACAGACACTGCAAGCGCGGCATGTGTTTTCTATCGCTTCGTCCATTCCCGGCCACCAAATGTAGCTCCTAGCAAAAGCTTTTGTTTTAACTATGCCCATGTGGGCTTCATGTAAACCAATCAGAACCTCCTACAAACCTCAGGTACGACCACCCTATGACCCCACATCACACAACCTAATTCCTCATAAAGTACTTTTCGGCGATTGAAATAAGGCTGGAGCGATTTTATTTCGTTATCGGATGGCCATTCGTCGCGAAGATATCTTAAAACGCTACCTAGCAACTGATCTCGGCTCGTCTGTTTTTTAATTTCGTTATAGTCTAATAGCATTGCATTTTGCGCGAAATGTAAATATGACTGTTCCGGAATTGTATTTCTTTGTTTACTTGCAACCACAGCTGGCAATCGCGATAAGCCGTCCGCCCCGTTCTGTTTAGAAGTGACGTACTCAATGTCATAGGTATAGGCTGACAACTTTATAGCCCATCTTTGTAATCGACTTGCGGCCATCGATGGTATACCTTGTTTAGGGCCAAAAATAGTGACCAACGGTTTGTGATCCGTGCGTAGTGTAAAACGGCGACCGTATAAATACTGGTGTAATTTTTATAAACAAAACACAATAGCTAATGCCTCCCGCTCGATTTGCGAATAATGTTTCTCAGCCGCGTTAAGCGCGCGCGATACATACACAACCGGGCGCTCGCGTGCTCCGCTGCTGTCCTGCTCGCACCTCTGGCTCAGCACGCCGCCTATGCCTCTCGCGCTCGCGTCGCAAGTTAAAAACAACGGTTTGTTTGGTTCATAATGAGCCAGGACGTCCGCACTAATTAAAACATTTTTAATTTTCTTAAAGGCTACCTCACATTCCCTGTCCCATTTCCACGTCACTCCCTTCCCTAATAACCTATACAATGGCGCCAGCATAGTGCTCAAGTTGTTGACGAATTTAGCATAATAATTTATTGTTCCTAGGAAAGCCCTTAAGTCGGTGATATTTTCTGGTCGGGGAATGTTTAATATACCTTCTACTTTTTCTGGGTCCACTTTAATACCCTCGTCGGAAACAATATATCCTAAATACTTCACTTCATTAGTCATAAACACACATTTATTTTGTTTAAGTTTCATTCCGTTGTTATGTAATCGCTCTAAAACTTTTCCCAGTGTAGCTAAATGTAGTATTGCGTGATCCAATAATGATATCGTCGAGAAATACTTCTACGTTTGGGATATCGTTGAGTAGGTTGGCCATAATTCTTTGGAATAATCCTGGGCTCGAGGATAGGCCATAAACTAACCTTTTATACTTAAAAAGACCCTTGTGAGTATTAATAACTGTACAATTGTCGGGGTCATCTAATTCGATTTGATTATATGCCTGTGTTAAATCAATTTTCGTAAATATTTTAGCACCGTTTAATTTAACTAACAAGTCATTAATACGTGGTAACGGATATTTGTCGACCAGTAGCACGGGATTTAAGGTTATTTTATAATCAGCACAGATACGGAGTCCACCATCAGCCTTACGTACCGGTACAAGTGGGGTAACCCAGTCCGAGCTCTCCACGGGCTCGACGACACCAGCGCGCAGCATACCCTCTAATTCTGCCTCAACGCTCTCGCGCAGCGCGTACGGCACAGGCCGTGCGCGGCAAAATACCGGCACCGCTCCGTCACGTATANCTAACCTTTTATACTTAAAAAGACCCTTGTGAGTATTAATAACTGTACAATTGTCGGGGTCATCTAATTCGATTTGATTATATGCCTGTGTTAAATCAATTTTCGTAAATATTTTAGCACCGTTTAATTTAACTAACAAGTCATTAATACGTGGTAACGGATATTTGTCGACCAGTAGCACGGGATTTAAGGTTATTTTATAATCAGCACAGATACGGAGTCCACCATCAGCCTTACGTACCGGTACAAGTGGGGTAACCCAGTCCGAGCTCTCCACGGGCTCGACGACACCAGCGCGCAGCATACCCTCTAATTCTGCCTCAACGCTCTCGCGCAGCGCGTACGGCACAGGCCGTGCGCGGCAAAATACCGGCACCGCTCCGTCACGTATACGCTCCGTAACCGGGCCTTGCCTCCCGTGAAACGGCCCAGTCCCTCCGAGAACAAATCCTTATATCTGTGAAGCAATAATGTTAATTCTTTATTACAAGAGTTATTACAATTCGTTCTGTCTGTGTTTATGGTCAACACATTT
>NDFZ01004512.1:0-35140 GCA_002192655.3 Mamestra configurata
CAGCGACACTTGGAGTTGCGTCGGTCGCAGCTGCGCGAGGTCCTGGTGGCGGAATGGCGGGACGGGCTTTCGAGCCCTACCGCCGGCCTCAACACCATCGAGGCCATCCGGCCAGTGGTCGACCTCTGGCTCGGGAGAAGGCACGGCTCCCTGTCGTTTCGTGCGACGCAGGTCCTCTCGGGGCATGGCTGCTTCGGGAGGTTCTTGTGTCGCATAGGCAGGGAGCCGGACGCTCGATGCCACCACTGCGTCGACTGTCGGGAGGACACGGCACGGCATACGCTTGCAGAGTGTGCAGCTTGGGAGGAGCCGCGCCGTGCCCTCATCTCTGTTGTAGGCGGTGACCTCTCGCTGCCGGCCGTAGTCCATGCTATGGTCGGCGGTGAGGAGTCCTGGGACGCGGTGGTCTCCTTCTGCGAGACAGTTATCGCGCAGAAGGAGGCTGCGGAAAGGGAGAGGGAGATCACAACCGCTCTCCCTGCCCGCAGCAGGCGCATCGGGCGTCGGAGGAGGGCATACGCTGCCCTCTTCCGGCCCCCCTAACTGGGTCCAGGGGCGGCGGACTTGGGGATGTCCGTCGCCCCCCATTCATCCGGACCCGAGGTGGCGGCGCGTGGTGTTCCCGTGCGCCCCTCTTTGACGTAGCGAGGGGAGTTAAACACCTCACTCCCCTCGCCGACGCGAGGTGGCCCGCAGAGGCGGGCCGGCACCAGCCGGGGATTGCGGANGAGGTGGCCCGCAGAGGCGGGCCGGCACCAGCCGGGGATTGCGGAAGTCGCATACGTTCCCGCGATCCCCGGCGTAGGTGGAAGATGGAACACCGGGGTGGTTTTAGTCAGTAAGAGTCTGACAGACCCCTCCACCCGCCCCAGGGTGGAGGATTTCCATGAGGATTTCCCCCCGAGACCAAAAAAAAAAAAAAGGTCAAACATCAATACTTTTGTCTGTTATATATTTTAATTTTGTCACTTGGTTCGACAGGCTGCCTAACTTAAATGGGGAGGACACGTCTGTCGCAGCACAAGCTGTGGGTCCTTAAAAGCACAGACACAGGGTCGTAGATACCATGAAGGAGATAGCGAATGTCTTCCTCAAGAATTGTAAAGGCAAAGCACAAAATCCAGACCATTAAAAGGAATAAAAAAAACAATTTGAATGCTTAGTTGGTCTAATAGTTGCAAGTGTAAGGTTCTTTCATTAGGTTGCGGAATTTGTTCGAAAGAGTCACCGTGGCCCTGGAACGCAAAGGGCTTTAGAAGGAACACGGATGGTTTTAGTCAGTAAGAGTCTGACACGCCCTGCCGCTCCACCCAGAGCGGAAGAAGTCATTTGATGATCTCTCATCCTTAAAAAAAAAAAAAAAAAGTTTCTTTCATTAAGAATTTCTCTCATCAGGTCGGAATCTGCGGTGGTGGACAGCAATGTGTTTGTCTACATGTATTATGCTACGGTTGTGATGTTCATTCATCACATTAGTTATTTTGTCGCTATAAATATATTTTTTACACTGTTATGCTGAAGAATTTGTTTGTATGAACACGCTAATCTCTAGATCTTTGGAAAATTCTTTGTGTGTGACTATAATAATGATGATAGCCACATTCATGAGCTGGAAGGCTAGGCTATACGGGAACGCGAAAAAACGGGATACGAAGTCGCGGGCAAAAGCTCGTCCTTAATACGTCTCAGTCACTAATACGTCACTTTGTATATTTAGTCGCTTTTCTAACTCGTCTCTTGCTTTATTTTGACTCATTTCTAAGTGGTCCGACGCTTATATACTGTGACGAACAAAATAAAATTTCATTAAACATCGCTTAGCTCGTCATGTAAATTCTGGTATAAAATAACTAATGTGACGAATTAGTATCGCAACCTATGATACTACAACATAATTAAATAAATATGTACCCGTACAGCCTGTCGATTCTGTAAACTGTCAATCCATATAATCAAGATGTCACGTGTACACGAAGTGAGCTGTCATTCCATCTCGATTATATGGATTGACAGCTCACCTCGTGATCACTTAACCCAAGCCTTCACTTCAACATGTTTACAGCCGGTCGATTCAGTAAACATATCGAAGTGAAGACTTGAGTGAAGTGAACACGAGTGACATCTTTATTATGTGGGTTGACAGCTCACCTCGTGATCACTTCACCCAAGCCTTCACTTCGACATTTTTACAGAATCGACCGGCAGTACAACTACCTAAGGTAGAGTGCGTTTGATACGAATTGTTATTCCAGCTATATTGTATGGATTGACAGCTCACTTCATACTACACCTAAGTTTACACGGTGAGATTTTTACAGAATACCATATCTGCACTATATGTGATGTTATAGTTTCACCAAAAAATACGAAAAAAATATTAAATCTATTATTTTTTTCATGCTGCAACCCTGGCGTGATTAGTTTTTGCGTGCACTTTTAGCCTCGGTTAAAAGGTCCGCCCGCGCAGCTGACTCGATCGACAGAATATGCATTGTTTTAATAGCTGTTCTATCTAGCTTACAGTTATTTTCCTTGTAATATTTATCCTTTCCCAAGTAGCTTGCTTTGTCAGTAAAATAATTGGTTACTTTGCTATTTGAAGTTGATGTTTTTTCTAACAATGCTGTAGTTTAATTCAGCTATATTTTTTTGCTTTTTATCTCCTATCATTTGCAGAGCTATGCCCAGTTTATACACTATATACTAGAGTAAGCCAACAAATAATAAAAGCCGCATACGTTATTAACGTTAACTTAAGTAACGCTCGCCAAGGTCTGTCCGTGGATGGATAACCATTCATTACGTACCGAGACTATAGTGTGCCCCAGAAAGCAGGTTCGATCATCAGAAAGGGGTATCGTGTTACTCAGTTACTGGGTTGTGAACAACAGATAGACTGTCGCCTCATGTAAAATATCCGGCTAAATGCTTGGGAGATTGATTATATTATCTATACAAAACTACAGCTACAGAGATAACCATTTACAAATATATTTGAAGGAACTTACAATTATACCTCTTTCAAAACCAAAGTTTCTCGTCAGTAAGCACAACAGATTACTGTGACAAACAATACAAATCTAGATGTATCCAGTAATCCATTAAAGCTAACACGTCACCCTTGACGATGAGACTACTGAGTCAATGTACCGTGACGAATATGTCCTGATCCTGTTGTAGCGTGACGAATATGTCCCGATCTTTGTAGGCTTCGACATAAACCTCTAGGGAGAACTAGGTTTCAGTGCTTTATTTTGGTATTCAATTCTAGGTATTTGTCTGGATATGAAAATAGTTGGTACAAAAATAATATCAGGCTCTCGATCTAGAGAATTTATATTAGTATTCTCAACTAGTAGACGGGTTAGGAATAGATTAAAGGGGCAGCTCTCGTATAAAGCGCTCGTATAATCATTCATCATTGGCCTCGTTTGGATCTTGGATGGTGCAGGTGGTTATGCATGACGGGTAACCAAGGAGGTGACGCATGTCCTGTGATGGTGCTCCACACTGGTCCTGTGTTGCCCCAGTTGGCCAAATTAGTTTCACAGCGGGAAATCTGGGTCCGCAATTGGTTAAGAGATTTCCTGACTAGCCACTGCAGTTCACATCCAGGTGGTAGATGTTCTGCCGGGGTGATGATGTGTGGACGGGGTGTTTGTGCAAACGTTTGAAAAAAAAATGTTTTTGAATAACAAAAAAAGTCTAACTCCCTATCATTTTTACAAGTTCTTGACATTGATTGTCGCTGAGATGATTGCAACTTGGATTTGAACGCCTTGTAAAGACGGGAGAATTGACCCTCAAAGGTACAATTCTACTATATTTTAAGCAACGTTCGCATTTGCATCTCAGTCATAATCTGTCAAAAATGTATGGAAATTGAGATTTTTTTGATAATTAGCACTGTGGTGTTAATTTGATCTGATCTGCAACTAGGCTTAACCCAGTTGTAAATTTCACTTGGTGCCTTTTGGTCTAGCTCTGTTTTGTCTCCAAGTAGGAGACAGTGGATTTTATTTTTTTCCCTACTCCTCGGCTGTTCTTTTATGATTAATTTCGTTTGGGATATCTAAGACAGTTGAATCGTTTCTTAGGGACTCGTCGAGCTTCATTGGTCGCCACTGTTGATTTTAGCTCTAAGGAGTTGTTGTGGTTGGGAAAGGTCTAAACGAATATATATTTATATTTATTTTTTGGTCTGTATGGTGTCGGACGTAAAAGAATCTCCTCACCATCTCACCTCTTCCTGTGGGAATCGTAAGAGGCGACTAAAGGACTCACTAGAGAATGGGCAGCAGCATTTTCTGCATATTGCAACAGCTACACTGCAATCGCCAGTCCGTCTGCCAAGAGTGTGAAGCGTGGCGATTATGGCAACTCTTTCGGCTGGTATGATGATGAAACCCGATAAATTCAATTTCAAAAATTCTACACCACTTCGGAAGAAACACCACCGTTGCAATCAACTGTGGTGTTTCTTCCGAAGTGGTGTAGAAATTTTGACTGTCAGTATGTCAATACATACTGACAGTTAATACCGAAAATCAGGGCTTCTGTGTCAAGGCCATGGCATCAAATCCGCGTGAAAAGCTAGTATTTAATATTTGCCATTAACGCATACAAAATGTTTTTGATAGTTGATTTGAATGATTACTACTTTTTCATTTAAATATTTGTCTTTGCATCACCTAAACGTTGACTGGAAGATAATGCCTAAGACATTAAGTCCGCCTCTATACTGTTGTGTGCAGAAAGTATCAAATAAAATAATCCTAACTAATATTATAAATGCGAAAGTTTGGAGGTTTGGTACTCAATCACGTCAGAATGCCTTTTTTCTCGAGAGGATATTCCCTTGGCATAACTTCCGAAATTCACGCGGACGAAGCCGCTGGCATAAGCTAATAATTAATGAAATAACAAAGTTTAAAATGTATGGAATACATTTAAAATTGGATAATAAATAATTAAAACCTTTAAGATAGTCCTCTATGATATGTATGAAACTCTTGTTTGCAGGCAAACGTGTGGGCCTAAGCACCAGACTAGACTTTGAAGGGCAATCGACTTGAAAGTTAAGCATTTCTTAATAGTTGCCTACATAGCGCTTCGTCAGAATATGTGTTCAAATAACGTTAAATTGAAATCACTTATAGTTAAAACTACACTCGCGACCAATAAACTGGAACCACTTCATCGCGCGTTGCTCAAAATATTTTTTACAATTTCTTTGCAATTAACTATGGATTGTGGTCTTTGAGATACTAGACTGGCTGACTCAGATAAAGCTTTCGAGCGTTAGGATAAGAAACAACCCCTGCTGGATTAGGATGAGGACTTGAGCGGCTACTATAGATGTGGTTTCCATGTTCTTTTAGATTCAGTGTTCCCAGTGATGTGAAACATTGGACTGCCGACCAATTTTCATAAACCCCCGTTTTATAGAGTTTCAGGACTACAAAACGATATGGTATTTTGTTTTACATTCCATGACATAAGATGAATAATTTTTGGTTTTTGAAAGAGGTTGAAAGGTAACAAAATTACCTTTCCAATCCATAGATCTTTACATAGAAATTGTAAAATATTGTTTTGGACAACGCGCGATGAAGTGATTCCTGTTTATTGCTCGCGAGTGTAGATGCTTGTTCAACAAAGCACACATATCTACTGTAGATACATATTACACATACATAAGTCTACTATTATTCTCCACATTGTTATTCCAGCCAGAGAAAATCGTATGCAAAGAGGGAGGCATAACTTAAACAGTGGAAAATATTCCCTACCCTCGAGTCGAAGGTAACTGACTGACTCGGAATAAATGACTAATTACTGCCCCAACTCATTAGCACAGATTTCTCCCTCCAACACTGCCAAATTAAAGAGCTCATTCAGCCAAATGAGCACGTACATAACAGTTACATTTGAACTCTGCAGGGTAATACTTCAAAAGTGGGTGGATTTTAAAATCGTATTTGAAACGCGAAAGGAGCAATGATAATACGACGGTTTTCATCTGTTTCACGATTATGGTTGAGCTTAATTGGTGCGTGTGTGTTTGAATTAATGTGTTCTATTTATATGGCGCTTATTTCTGACTGTTCATTTTAAATTCACAGTTATTATTGATAAATGTTTGACAATAGTTAAAATAGTATTTCCAGATTTCTGAAATAATTATGTTTATTTTATTTATTTATTAAGTAAGGCCACCAACGACATATTTACAATTTTAACAAAAAACAGGAAATTACAAGTATTGAATTCTGTGCAAATACTTCACTTATAGGTATGCACAACATTCTCTATGAAAGATTAACAATTCATTAGTACATTTGAAACATAATAATAATAATTAAATCTAAACAACGCATTACAAAATAAAGTGAATTACACTTTATACAATTGTTATAAAAGTAAAAAAAATGTCGTATATAAATAAAAGATGTCAAATATAGGTATAGTATGTCACATTACGAATAAGGTAAATTAAGTACAGTAAAATAATTAAAACAATTTCAAAAGAACATTTATATTTAATTAAATTAAATTAGAAATAAAAAGAAATTAGTGTTGAGTATTAGTCATAGTCTTCTTTAGCCTAAAAGAACTTTGCTTTTGAACCAAATACTCAATTCAGAATCGGACCCTTAACGCAAACTATTATTTTGATGTTGAAAAAGATTCTCTGGTTATTTGCCCATAATTGACGTTAAACCCAAACCAACCCAACGAAACACAGCAAAGACTCGCAGCACACTCTTACCAGTCAGCAGAACTAAATGCTTTATCCGCGTCCAATTATACTATAAACAAATAACAATGGCACAGCATAAAACAATCGCGTTCGAAACAAAGCGAAAAGCAGTGCATCAACGTGCAAACTTAATAATTTGTTGCCGCTATTCATCACTCTGGAAACTGCGAGGAGTTTGGATGCATTAAATGCAGGATAGGCGAGTGCGTTCAAATTGAAACATTTTCGTAGGGAACACTGAAACGTACTCCGTTTCATTTGAATTTTTTATTTTATTGCTGCACTACACCGCTGGGGACATCTGACTAAATTGAAGAGAGCTCGTTTTATTTTTGTGTCGTGTAATAGTCAGGTATTTTTGTGAGGTTTGGTACCGTTTGATTCGGTGAATGGCGTTTTGTAGACGACGGAGTTAATTAGTTAATTAACAGGCTTGTTTGTAGGCAGTGCACGGCTTGTGTCTGATTTGATGTGTGTGCTTTCGCAGGCTGCTGATCGCTCCGCTTCATCGGCATTGTCTGCTCGCCCTGATAATATCGCATAATAGCTGCTTTCAGATCGACAAGATCCATCAGTAATTAAGCTAAAACAAAACGACGTACCTATGTAACAATTCAGAAACAAAGCATTCTTGCCAAATACGAACCCTTTTCAGTTGAATGTGTAGGTAAGCTGCTTAGGTACATGGTCCATTGATAATAATCCGTCTTCTTTCAAGCAGCCACGCTGAAAATGTGACATTCATTTGGAAAAGTCTATTTTCTTTAGATTCAGACAAAATCCTGTCTGTAGAGTGGTCTCGCGTGTGTATTCAATTGCTTTGAAGCTTTTGGATCTTTTCACTAATCGCGGATTACGTCGACATGTGCTAAGTAATACGATAGCGTTTTATTTTAATGACGATGGCGATGTTCCTCAAAAAAAAAAACAGTTTTTTGTGTTGAATTATTTTAATAGGCAGTTCCTTTGCTCAGCTTTAAAAAAAAAACTGTTTTTACGTTGTTATTTTTTTTTTGTATATGTTTACTGTTTTTCTGTTTTGATTTTTGTGTTTTAATAAAAATCTTTTTAGGTAAACCATTGTCATTAAATAAATAAATTGCCATCGAGCGTGTTGATTAAACCTTTAATAGTCGTGACGGAAAACAACACAACACAAACAAACACACTGAACAGTCAAGCTTGGAAAATTGATTTCTAATTAAGTTTAGAAATAAATGTTACAGTTTTTTGTTAGGGTCATTTCAATCATCAAATAAAGGGGATAGAACTTTTTTGGCACAGCTACCCAAGGAAAAAAGAACGGCGACCTGCACTTTGAAACATGTACATACATGGTGCCCTTAAGTGTCACATTTCCGAGATTTATTTAAAATATTGGAAGAAAGTATAAATAACACGTGAGAACCGCTTTACTAAGAACGCAAAATAATAGTGTTTAATTATATAAATAAATCAAGCCGAGAACTATTATTAGAATGCAATCTACTGGCATATAAGAATGTGATTGGTTCATTTTGATTGATTTTCATTGTTTTCACATGGCGACTTTACCTCAATTACCTCGGCAACGTGACACTTTAGGGCACCATGTTGATCACATTTTATGTTTGTGTTAGTGTCCTCTACCCATATAATAATAATATATCGGATTTCGAGGTGTGCTTTTTTTAAAAAGGTATTTTTTTTTAATATTTTTACTTTATTCTATGGCGGCTACAGAACATCACTCTTAAATAATTATGACCACGCATTTTATGGAACACCCTTTATTTTTAAGGTTGGGAAATCATCAAATGACTTCTTCCACTTCGGGTGGAGCGGAAGGGCGAGTCAGTCTCTTACTGACTAAAACTCATCCGTGTTCCGCCTGCGTTTTAGGGCCGCGGTGACTCTTTTGAGCAATTCTACAACCCTGGCAGGCTCTGGCACTAACGGAGAAACGCCTCAAAGAGATATCAGCATAGAAGACGGAGCCGTCTTCTATGCTGAAATCTCTTTGAGGCGCTCCTGGAACACAACGCGCCATCGACCCGGGCTGGTTTTGATCGGACAGCGAGCCACTCAACGCTCGCCGTCCGCAGGCCTGGATTGATCCAGGGCCGGACGCGAGAGGTTATCGCCGCCAATTGCCTCGACGAGAATATGGCGGTGCCCAGGCAGGGCAGACCGCTACCGTATGCTCCACCGTGTCCTTTCTGGAAGACCCTGTAATCATGTTTCATCGTGCACAGCGATTTAAAAAAAAAATAAACAAAATGGCGGCTGGTGGCTATGACAGCTCCCAAACAAAAATGTTTGAACCCCTTTTATCCGGATATCGCGTTTTTATTTGTCAAAGTATCTAAAGATTGAAAATCAGCCCTTAGTCAACTATGTAAACGTAACGAAGCAGGATTCTGCAAGTTCGCCTGAAGTTGTTTTTAATACACTGTATCGAACACAATTAATTTGTCTTCAGATTACCACAAAGCTTGCACGCTCCAGGGAGCAATTTCCAATGAAACCTACAGTTCTAAGTCGGTTCGAAGGTCCAAGTATCTTGTCGCATGGACTTGATTCGTCCGAAGCAATAGATCTAGGGATTAAAGCCAGCGACAATAAATAAATTGGTGTTTTGCAATCAACGCGTCCAGATCTCGAGTCCAGAGTAACAAATTACACTAGTTTACATTTTACAAGGAATTGTTCGTGCGAAATAAACTCGGCAGAATTTCAACGGTTTGAGCAAATAATTTACGTGCTTAGAAATACCTTTTGTGATTGGTGAATCGTTCTTGCGTTAAATATTAGTAGTGCTTTGAGATGCATTTGTAATTAATTTTTGGTTTTAGCAAATTTGTTTTCTTTCATTTTTAAAACTGAAGACGTTTTAGTTATTTCATAGTCATGAATGTGTCAGATCGAAATCAATGTTACAATCAGTTTCTTAATTTGTAAACACAGGAAGAATTACACTGTGCAAGAAGCATTTCCTGAAATTCATAGTCACATCGACTTTCCAGTCCCACTACTTTAGTCGCCGCGACCTACTAGGTACATTATCTAGTGATAACTTATTTTTATGATCTCTCCAAGAAACTTCCTGAACAAGTTGTGTAATAAAAGCAGTAACTTTCGGGAAACTAAATCGACTTGACTTACTGACCGAAGTTGTTCAGTGTTCACCCCTTGAAACAAACACCTTTGGATAGCTTGTAGCCACAAATGACCGGCTCCGGAACACTTTCAGGGCAAGTGGCTACATAAACTCGTGTTTAAAACACAAGATTCAGCTTCTCTTTGAACGAGGTTTTAGTTCTGTTTGTTACGGTATTATAGGGTTTTAATGCCCTAGTATTTTTTTTCTGAGGATTACTCTTACCCCATAGTTTAAGGTTTCAAAAACTTGGGTACGCCACAATTGCGGCGGTAAGACCCCTCTTTGGGGAGTGGCTGGAGAGCCGCCACGGCTTCCTCACCTTCCGCCTGACGCAGGTACTCACTGGACACGGCTGTTTCGGGAGGTACCTGTTTCGGATTAAGCGGGAGGACATGCCCGGGTGTCAGCACTGTGATGATCACCCGGAAGATACGGTGGAGCATACGGTGCAGGTCTGCCCTGCTTGGAACGCAAAAGGCTTTAGAAGGAACACGGATTCGTTTTAGTCAGTACGAGTCTGACACGCCCACTTCAAAAACTACGTAGATAGTTTTTGAAAAGTATTGATCATTAAAATCTATTACAATATGATTGATCAACATTTGATCTATTAGTAAGGAAGTCATAAGTATATACAAGATGTCTCATATAAATATATACTTATGACTATATACAATACATAGGACATTCATTATCATCATTATCTTATTTTTGTTTTCTTTGTATTAATACCTAAATTTGCTTTGCATTTCTTTGCTATGGAAGAGCGGGGCTTCCCAACACAGGCATTACTTGCTTAAAGGGAAGTTCCAAACACTAAAAATATTTATGGAAAATTAAGAAGCAATAAAATATTTTGTATTTTGTATTTGTCTCTTTATTTCAATTTATTTGTGGTCGACGAGCACGACATGTCTTCTCCCGAACTTCTCCAATATCGTAATTTTTGTAGTCTCTATAGCCATTATCATCTTTCACCCAATCAATGACTATTATACCTACATACACACAATCAGGCTTATACATAAAAAAACCTAAATTCGAATTGAGAACCTCCTCCTTTTTTGAAGTCGGTTAAAAATCTAACTATATGCTTAGTTTAAATATTGAAAATTTATGAAGAATTTGAATTAGAGTCTGCTTTGTTTTCATGAACAGGCATATTTTTTCAAACATTTTCAGTCATCATTACTTCAGAATTTAATATCACACATGAAAACCCTGACAAACCAAAATTAAATACCCGAGAAACCTTTCCTTCTCAATTTAATATAAGTCGGTTAATGATATTTTGTACTTTGATAAAATAAATCCCTCTTTCTTATAAACGACTGACGAGTGCAGAATCCGACAAGGGTTCTCGTTTCTCGGAACTTGCGCCGCAATCCTTGAACCCACATCTTATGAAATATATGAACATATAATTGGCGCTATATCTGCTCTAAGTATTAAATTCTTCTTTGCTTTGATATCAACGAAAGCTTTCAGTACATGTTCGTAAACCTTGTTTTTTAGTTCTTAAATGTTTTAAGATTTTGTTAAAGATTTAGTGGAAGATTTTACATGGCTTTTGTATCTATTGACTTCTCCAGCCTTCAAGTGTCAGTGCTCTTTATCAACACAAAAGTATTTTTCTTTTAACCTTATTCTACTTCACATCTTCAATATACTTTGTGTTATTCTTTAGCATTTCTTTATTTTTGTTCATTTTCCACAACGTCCCGCAAACAGCAAAATAACGTAGTTTACTGTTTGCAGCAGCTCGTACAGAATCTTAAACAGTTAATACTACTACGATGCACATTTTTCTTCCAGCGGATCGGAATGGAAACAATAATAAATTTTAAACAAGTTATTAAAATTCCGAATGGAAAGCAGTTGCATTGCTATGCCAACATTTATACTGATTAATGATCGCGTTGTATTAATAAATTATTTTCACTTCGTTTGTACGTCTAGGCAAGCACAGAGACTAATGTATTTGGAATCCATTAAAGTACTTCAACTTACCCACTCATAACTTCTACCAAGGAGAATTCAACTTTAGATTATGACGTGTAGAGTCTAATTTCGTGTGTGTTATAGACATCACTTAAGTCAGTGATATAGAGCGTCTTAAACAGGACAATTTAAACTAACACCTAGTCTTAGGTGTGCAGATTTATGATTCCACGAATGGTGGAAGTATTTGTTGGGTGACGTCACTTCCGGTGCAGCCAAGTACTAATTGTGTACTCAGGAGTTGCGTTATCTGTGGTACTTAGCAGAAGATGTTCTGCAGATAGTTGGGAGTAGTTTGAGACGTCGCAACTAAATGATGTTGGTTTAGAGCTTCGGTGAATAGATTTACGTCTGTATGTCAATGAGCAAACTGTTAACTCTCTAAGTGGGGGAAATGAAGCTGTGAAGATATTCTGACTACGAATGCAGAGGAGATTTTTTTGATGGCTTAGTTGCCATTGTTTGGTATTAAGAATTAATTGCAATTGGTAAATTGACCTTTATGGCATCAAATGAAAGAGATTTCCCGGTTTGTAGCGCTTTTTGGAAGAGGCCTTTGTGGACTCCGAAGGGCTACTACTTCCTTTCTCTTTTATGTAGAGTAGCTGTGTATAAAATGCGACTAACGACCAGTCGGACTCGCGTACAAAGGGTTCATATTTTAATATATATTTTTTTTAATCACTGACTTTTTATAGGAGTGTATAATGTGTACGAAATTTCAATTGAAGCGGTTTCGTAGATTCGGAGCAAATTGGTTGTAACAGAGGAACAGACAGACACAACAGAGGAAAAGAAAAAAATAACATATATATATTCAGTCGTGTCTGTCTGACACGACTGAATATATATATGTTATTTTTTTCTTTTAGACGTACGGAACCCTAAAAACTATTCTTCTTACAAGAAAAAATAACTAAACACACAGGTTACAAGAAACCTTGTCTCCAAGCACGCCCTATATCCCGCAGGTAGGTATCGACGGGGTCTCCAGCTGCGCAAGAAATGATGGGTCGTTAGCTTATCGGCTGTTCTGCTCAGAGCTATCCTAAGTCGACTATTATAACTTACGGCGTAACGCTCTGCATATTTTAACATAGTTCTATCGCTGTTGGAGTTAAGACAACATGTTCGGGGTTTGCAGATAAAGTTTTTGATGTGTTTTTTTCATGTAGGTATAGGAGAATTTAAGATTTTTGGTTGGTATAATGCGTCGACAGTGGTCAAAAATTAGTTGACTATAAAGTCGGTTTACGGACGATACTTTAACGTGACAACGTCATACTAAAACATTGATGAAATGATCGTAACGTTACAATGAGCGTAACGTTACAATAAGTCATCCTTTTTCGTGCGTGCAGCCGGCGTTCATCGATTTATTAGACGTTGTCACGTCAAAAATGAAACTGCTCTGCGAGATTAAAGCATAAAAATGGTTGATAAGAAGTTACTGCTTGTGGGAGGTTGTGGTAATGTGACCATTTAATTAGACATCACTAATACAACACGTATGAGAAATGATTTGTACTCGTACCTACTAGAGCTTTGAACCAGCTTACTCTGTTCGTAAGATAGAGATCGGTTGTAATGTACAAAGTATTTAATTTAACAGGTCCTTTTTATCATCAGGACTAACTATATTGTATTTTATTTATTCAAATAATCCACAAACCTCTTAAACCACTACACCACTTAATTATAAATGTTGAAATTACAGCGAAAATATTTAGCACCTGACATATTAAGTCCCGCAAAATTCACTAGAAAATGTATTAACCCGAAAATAACTCCGCTTATCGTAGCAGCACACCACCCACTCCTGTCTACTTTAAAACATCCAAACATAAAACACCCAAGTCTATGCTCCAAATGGTTCTAAAACACCGTTCTAATTCCCAAATAGATTTGTGGCTCCTCCGTCCGTCTGGGGCGCGGTTAGTCTCTACGATGACATTAAGCGAGCAGTCTGGTGCGTGGCAGGCCATATCTCCGGCCACCGCAGGTAGCCTAGATTAAACCCCGGCAGGTACCAGCCCCAGATTAAACATGGACTTGGGGTGTTGTCACACCGGAGTGTGGCTTATTATGATTCCTCTGGCTAGAATTTAGCTCTACAACTCTGTAATTAAAACGTATTAATTATGCAAAATTGATATTGTTTGTTACGCTTTCACGTGAATCGATTTTGATGAATTATCGTGAAGAGATAGGTAGGCACTTTTCTCAACTATGTTTGGGTCGGCTTCCAGTATTTTCAGATACAGATGAATACCAGTATTATAATACATGGAGTGAAAGCTTACCTGATCTCCACTGTTACTGGGTGGATATTATGATTGTAATTTGCAAAATGAAGGAACAAATTCATCAGAATTTAGAAGCATGTTTCCTTGTTCATGTTAGGAATGTTAAGTAGAAGTATGTTATGTTTCTCAGTAACAATAGGTAGGTATGTTGTCTTACTTGACAAGAAAATATGATGAGTAATTTCCAGGAAGCAACATGCAGATAATAATTTTCGTCGAGCGCGCTTTCCGTCACATATTTATCAGATTGTCTTTCATCTTTCTTGAAATACGTCATTCGTCTATCTTTCTGAATGACTTTCAGAATATGACAAAAGATTTCATGACATTTAGCATGGAGAAGACGAGAGTATAGGAATAGATAATTAACCTATAATGTTCCTACTGCCTGGACGGAGACCTCCTCTCTTTTAGAGAGAGAGTGGGCAGTACATACTACATACCACAACGCTTATGGGTTGATGGATGCCTCATGTAGTTGAATTTTTGTTCTCAGAGTTTTCTCACGTCTTCTTGCACCGTTTCAATAGTACCCACAAAGTGAATTGTATGTCTGGGCTCGAACAGACGACCTACAACTCGTAGTACTCGTAGTCACGGCCGTAACCACTGGGTCACTTTGCTTTTTCTTCTTCAACAGTTCAGTTCAACTTAAACCAACATTCCGTTTACAGTTCGGTGTGATAGCCTCCCTCCTAAATCCTGTGCTCCTCCGCGCTGGCCGGCCATTCCTCCGTGTCACTCAGATTTAATCAGCCCCCTAGTGGCCAGCCAGCAGCCGGTCGCCTCTGCTGGCTTCTTTGTTTACTGATCACCTTCTGAACAAATACACTGCATACCTGCCTCCGTCCATGTGGAATGTGCTGCTGTAGTAAAGATAAGCAGGTTGGGATTTGTGCAGGAGTCATTAACTTTGTCTACCTGCAACGTGTTATCTATCTATTTATAGATTTATTTTATTTCAAACTATGTTTTGCCCGCGGCTTTGATTCTGTTAAATTAGCCAATAATCGCCTTCAAGATCGCATCTGTCTTTGTACCGGAATTTATTAAAATCGCTTCGGGGGTTTAGGCATGAAATCGTAACAAACGAAAAAACTCACTTTCGCATTTATTAGATATATTAAAACTAGAATACGTTCTTGACATTAATTTTGTAAAGTTTTCATATAAGATGACAATAAAGGCTTATAACATTAAGTACTAGTTTCACTAAATAACTTTGAAGTATAGTTGTTTCCGCATACTGCCTATCTGTTAGAGTAGAATAGGTTTCCCGTACATAGAATATAGTTTATTGTACACCAAAAATAGTTACGTAACTTCTCTTTGTCCCTTTAGATTTATTAAATGTTGAAACATTATTCAAAAATACCTAATATTTAAAAAAAAAATAAGTATCGAAATCCTAATTAGTAGATTCTAAATTCAAACTCTCAAAGAATCTGCTAATCAAATTGAAGTTCCCCTCAGGAATAAAGAATCTGCAAATCAAATTCAAATTCTCCTTAGGAATAAAGAATCTGCTAATCAAATTCAAATTCTCCTTAGGAATAAAGAATCTGCTAATCAAATTCAAATTCTCCTTAGGAATGAAGAATCTGCTAATCAAATTCAAATTCTCCTTAGGAATGAAGAATCTGCTAATCAAATTCAAATTCTCCTTAGGAATAAAAAACTGCTAATCAGTATTTTAACTAAGTACATGGTTAGAATATTTATTTAAAAATAATTCTGTAATTATCTAGAAAAAAATATAGAATCTAGAATAAGTAAAGGAACTAAGCATGTGATTATATTTTTTTTATGAGAAAGCCTGAAAAAGTTTAACAAATAACTATATACACTTAAAATAAAAATAAAATTTCCTAACTAAAATATGGCGTCAAAAAATTCGTCCGTATCGCTATCGACGGGAAGTGAGTGAAAGTGGCAATGCTTATCCTCTGTCCGAGGTAAAATCCAGATTAGTATTTAAAATATGAAATCCTCTGTAAAGGTTAAATATATGAACTTCTTGTTAAACAAATAACTTATTGCTATCTTATGTCACTTCGTCCAACAATCAGCCCATTATTTTAAAAGCACAAACCCTAAGTCCACATTAACAAGTTTAAACCGTACATACAAGATGTATTACTATTGTATAAAGTCTCCGATCCTCCACAACCACGGCTCTAATCCTGTAATTTACGAGCCAGCGAACGTTACATGTTTCTCTTTAATTCTCCGGAAAATTTCCTCTTTAAAACTATTTCGGACCAGCTTCGGAGCTATACTAGTCTGAGTTATACGAGACATTTCCGAGAAATATGTGAGTAACTAAGTATACTAACTATGAACATTTCTAAGAAATCTCCAAACTATCAAATAAGGCTAAGGTAAACCATGTCATGTCAAAGGCTCAAGGCTAAACCAGTTTGTTCAGTACAATCTCCAAAACTGAAATAATGATCTAGAACAATATTTCGAGAGCCACAACAAAATTCCTCGAATACTCCTCAAAGTATAATCACGTTATCCTCCTACACAACACACCCGACTCAGTCAACAGTTATCCCAAAAAACACAACACAATTCAACCTCTTAGCCGTGATCCAATAACTAAACTTCTTTGTCTACAAAGCGTGTTACCTCTCGCTCACACATACGTGTTGTGAGGGAGAGGTGCGCAGGAGAGCATTTATCGTTGGGAAAGAAATTAAAGTCGTGCCGAATCGAACGGTTTTATCTTCGTGTCGATAGCGGTCACAAATTATGTGCTTCCTTGGGTTACGGGTTGGTTCCACTAACACGACCGTGTCGATAATGGATATTTCTGTGAATGCGAAGAATAATATTGCCGTTCCAAATAGTAAGAATTGGAGAAAATTGACCAAACTCAGTAAATGACTTGAAGCATAAACTAGAATCCAATAAGCCAAAGCACCTAAAATAAAAGAATAAAGAAGAGAAAAGCCTGCACTTACGAAAACAAATCAGAAATCGAATTTGACAAAATCATTCTTAAGAGCTGCTAAAAATCCGTTCTAGGAAAACGTCCCGCTAACCTCTCCCTTGGCACTTAGCTCGTAATGCAATTCCAACTTTATTCTCAACCCACAAAGTCTCAATCCGCTTAGCCAAGCACTTCACTTAAGGTTTAGTCAAGATAAATGAATTTCCACTCATTGAAGATCAATCCAGCCGGCGTTATCAGTGTTTTGCGCCTTATCTATGGGGGCGTAACAATGTCCGTGCGATTTATAGTAGTGGATGTAGCGATAGCCTGGCTCCTGAGGACTGACTATACATACGACGTACTTAAGAAATTCACGGCTATAGATTAGGCTTACCTGGAGAAGATAGCAAACAAATAAATAGGAATGCCTTTCGAAGTTATGGTTGATTGTGTGTTGTGTTGATATCTCAATATTCAATTCTATTTTGTTACTAAGTTGTTCAGTTAAGTTTAGGCTTGTGTTTCTCCTTGATAAATTGTTGTTTAAAACGTATACTTCAAGTGAAAAATGCATGTGAGCTTGTCCAATGGTGAGACCTTTTTAACCGATTTCAAAAAAGGAGGAGGTTATATGTTCGACGGTGTGTTTTTTATTTTCATGTATGTTTACCGATTTCTCCCCCATTTGTGGACCGGTTCTCAAAATTCTTTTTTATTAGAAAGAGTGTACGCCTGAGGTGGTCCCATTGGCACCAAGTCAGGATCTGATGATGGGATCCCAGGGAAATCGAGGGCAACCCTCAAGTTTCAAAGGTATTAACAATATTTTTCACATACTTTCTAACGCAATTAAAATAATTGTGCCTGGTAATCAACCTCTCATCTTGCTGAGTTGATGATGGAAGGTATAAGTCAGGATCTGATGCTGGGATCCCAGGAAAAATGTTTGTCCAGCGATATTTTCGCTGATTGTCAACCGATTTGGATGTTTCTTTTGTGATTTGGAAGAGTATTTTTACAAACTGGTCCCGTTTCAATTTTTGGCTCGTGTAGAATACTCGTGTAGATACAAATACTCTTCATGTCTTCCAAAGCAGGCATAACAATATCCTATGAAAGAGTTATCAAATAAAATACAATAAAGCAGCTTCCAATGCCAACATTAAAGGCAAGATTAAATCCTTCATGCCATTAAACGCACACACTACAAAGGCGGGCAATAAATCACTATTATCAGTAAACTCGTACAAGAATAGGAAATTAATTTATCGATATTTTAAGGATTCTTGCCGGTATAATGTACAGTTAATTTAATAACAGGGCTGTAATCTGATTGCGATGCAGCGGCGAGCAAATTAACTTGTTAGTCTTTGTCGCTGCCGCTAGGGGCGCCACCGGTGACTAGACCTAGTTCTTTTGTTTCTGGTTTTCATAGATTGCTGGCGTGGCTTTTGATTTGTCGGGAAAGGAATTTGAGGGTTGTGTCGATTGATGTTCGTGAAATCTACACTTACCTTAGCTGGAAGTTTTTTTTTGTGTAGTTTCAGTACCATCAATTGTAGATTTTGGTCTTTTGGCTTTTCTTAATTTATTTATGCACAAAACTTTATGCACTAGTAAAAAGCAATGTACAAATGTAGACTTAATGCTTTAGGCATTTTCTAACAGTCGACCTTAGGGTGGTGCAGAGACAAGGATATTTCACCGGAAAATTGTAAACGACGTTAGATTGTAAAATATCGCGTGAAATTGTAAACTATTTTTGTTTTTTACTCCTTAAGAAACGATTTTCATATTAAGTCCGCGGTATGAAAATTTTATGAGATGCGATTTTGCAACGGCAGCGGAGTTTCACCCCGGCGTAGTGCATTTATGCGCCACGCGTAAACGTGCGCGAGGGCTCTCGCCTCCAGATCCAGGCAAGGAGGGTCGCCGCCTCGCCGGAGACCGTGCGGTATCCGCGGGCCAACCAGATAGTCATGACCCTCTGGGACGAGTTAAGGTGGCGGGCTGGTCGCCGCCTTAACGCAAGCGCCCACACCGGGGCCCCATAAAGGGCCATGAACCGGACGACCCCCGCGTAGAGCCTCCGATAGGAGGCATTTGGACCCCCTAGATGGGCAGGTTACGCCCTACACGTAAAGAAAGTGGTGATTATTTTTTTATCGTCTATCCCATGGAGTGGGGTGTCGTTGAGGGTCGTTTAAAAATATTACGGGTTTGCTTAAACCATTTTTCCATCCAAGGATCCGTTTGCAAAATATTAAGCTTTAAAGTACTAATTTTTCTTAGAGTCAAGGGCCCCCAGCTAAACGGTGATTTTTGGACGTGAAAAAGTCATGATAGTTGCATTAGTAGCATATAATTATAACGAATTTAAAAGGAAAACTATCACTCGTTAACTTGCAAAGCCTACTTAGCGGCTTTACAAGTTAACTAATAAATCAACGACCCCATAATTTCCAAATAAACTTTTCTTTCATTAAAAATAAACGGATTGTTTTTTATTTAAATCAAAAATTTAAATTCAACAAATGAATTGTGAATAAATCAAAAGTTACGACAACTCGGCGGTAACGAAGCGAAAGTTTTGCAATTGTTTGATTTCAATCAAATTATTAACTAAAATTTTGATATGATTTCAAAGGCAGATGTTATCAGTTCCCGTTAACGTGAAATTCAGAAAACTTTTTTGATTACAATTAAATGTTATTTTTTTTATTTATTTAAACTATTTAAATCTAGGTCTATACATGATTATAGCGTGTATTACGAAAGTCTGTATTTATTGCTTCGCACGTTATCTAAGCTTTCATTTTATCCATGACAAAAAAGAAACAAAATCTTGTATGCTAACGACCTACAAGCCGTTCAGAATATAGCACCACGATAAACAATGAAAAAAGCTTTGAATTTTCCCTAAAACACTCCAAAAAATACATGACAAATTGCCACCCAACAAACTCAGCAAGCAAACTGTCAAAAATTGTCCATGGCAACAAAGTGTTGTATTTCTGGGTCACGTCTATACATTGTTTACAAAAGTCCACATGACGGCCAGCGACGGACTCCATCCATCATAGTCAGCAATGGAATTAGGATAGAGTGTTCCCAAATTAAATAAATGCCTAGCAACTGATTGATGAAAAGAGAATGGAGGTACTCGCATTTTGGTATATGGTACCTCCTTAGTGCTTTGGCCTAAGGGCTGATGCGCAAATGGTCTGGTTTTTGGTGACGAAATATTTATTTATTTATTGCACACAATGGACACACAGTTACAGACACTGCTTAACTTAATGCAACCAACTTATTGCTAATAACGTAATAATCATTTTTAAAGTAAAAATAGTGCACTAACTCTAGTCTGATCAATGAGTTGTCAATCCAAGTAATCAAGGTTGAATTTTCATGGTGTGAGGTTTACAGAATAGTCTGGCAGATACATTTGATAACAGGACTCACTGTGACCACTGTCCTGAAAAGAGCTGAAGACAGTGTGGCCAGGAAGCAGCTCGTCAAGGAAGTCTTCAAAGCTTTCCAGGACGGGCATGACCTTCTGCAATGAAGAACACGAATAAGAAGAATAATGTTCAAGATCTTTTCTTGCCGTCACATGCATGACAGAAGACCGAGGAAGTATTATGAAAGCACCAACCTAAGTACAAGGAAAGAAAGAAAGAATAATATTTATTTAGCACTTACATAAAACACGCACGGTACATAGAAATAAAAAATAAATGTAGGTTTGCCAAGCACCAAGTGTGTGTCTCACGGCTGCACTAAAAAGGTCCATTTCAGCGATATGTCAGACAGACTGATGCTATCTGACGCTGGTTTTTTTATGAATGGGAAATCATCAAATGACTCCTTCCGCTCTAGGCGTAGCAGAAGGGAGTGTCAGACTCTTTCTGACTAAAACCCAGCCGTGTTCATCCTAATGCCCTTTGCGGTCCTGGGCCGCGATGACTCTTTCGAACAAATTCCGCCAACCTTGGCAGGCAGGTACAAGGTTTGGTTTTGAGATAACTTACTAAGCAGTTCTATTGCGATAATCGATATTTCGAATTGGTCCTCAGTTTTCCTTTGCTTCATAAAGGTCGACTTGTGGGATGAAACACCTACTCATTACACTAATATTTTGTTGTTGAAATGTAACGAATACATAATTAATTATGTGTTTATATTCTGGCTGAAGGAAGCCTGTATATTAAATAGAATCAAAATATACACTCGCCTAGAGCATTTATTTGTTGACACCTGCCACAGTGTAGTCTTATATCCTCAAAGCTAGAGTGGTAGAGAATGCCTTGTGATGTACCACTGTTATACACAAAGTTTAAATTAATAACAAAGAACATGGTCCGGCCTAGCCACGAAAGATAAGTCAAATCAAATTGATATAAATCAAGTAAGAAACAGAATCCACATCAAAATTCTAAGGTAGACATATTTCTACTGAGTTGTCGAGAATTCCAGTGGGGCCGGTAATTTCATTATAACATCGTCCCCCGACACCTCTCACTTCTGTGAAGTCGGCGTCACTTCGCAGAATCTCGACGTTATTCTTGCTCAAGACTTTTCAGGACAGCCTACTAAGTCAACAATTTAGAAAGAATTAAATCTTTTGTAAAAATGAAACAGATTACGGTTTTAGCTTAAACGGAATCTGGAAATTTCGCGGAACAGCAAGAAACCGATTTGATTAATATTTAATTCTGTAGCTTTTAACGAGTACTTTTGATAACCAGTATTTTCCTACAAAGATTACCTTTGCTAGATTTTTAAAACCATGAAAAAACCCGTCAAAAATAACAAAACATGAATCAGATCGACACTATTGCGTAAGACAGTTATTGAGGCAAAAATCGCACACAAAGCTACGGACCTATAAGTGAAACCGACAAAAAGCTAATAAACCAATACACCGCTTTATAGGCACATAACATTCCTCTATACTCGCCTATTTCAATCCACGACCACGGAAAAGGGCGAAGCGGCGAAACACATCCCTTCGTCACGCGCCACGAACCGGCCTGCGGTACGTCCACGGGAATAAAACCGGCCGGCCGGCTCCAGCAATATCCACCGTAGCAGTAATATCGAGTAGCTGACATGGGTCCGGCGATATTGCCGCCCAGTCTTATCTCTACGCACGTGCCCTATTGATTTCGCGTAAAACACCGGATTATATTGTACCAGGCCCAGTGTGAAGTGCCCAGGGGTATTACATGATGCCCAGGGTTGAGATACGATAGCATATGTGTATTTTTTAACTCTTAGTTCGCAAAAGGAAAATGGAAGGCTGCTTATCGTCTTTGTAATTCAATGTTTAGTTGTATCGGGTTTCGATAAGTAACCACTCGTCTAATCGAGCTATTGAGATAAGTAGAGTATTTGTAAGGGTGCGAGGAAGTTAGGGGATTGAAGGACGTATAGCGGCGCTGTTGTCAAGAGTACCCTATAGGTTTTGGGTCGAAAACCTATTTGCCGTTGACCTAGAATCACGAAATTTGGCAAAAAGCAAGGTCTTACAGCACAAATAAAGAAAAAAATCCAAAAAAAAAAAGTTTAAAATTAAAGGGTGTCCCCATACATACATACTTGACGCCCGCCACCAATAAAAATGATACCAATTTTATTATGGCGGTATAATGGGTAGGTACGGAAACCTCGGCGCACGAGTTCGACTCGCACTTGACCGGTTTTTTTCATCTTTGGAAATAAAACATCTACATGGTAACAAAGGCTCTTAAATAAAGTATTCGTAACAAAATGGTAGATATATATTCTCTACCTTAAAAATCACATTTGGTACATACCTACCAAGTATTTATACACTTTTACATAGGTACTAATTTAAAGCACAAAACTCTCAGAGCATGCAAAAAATCTAATATGAATGCGCCAAAATCCTGCGACACACATCTATCTTCAACACTTAATCTTGTCCCAATTCCTTCAGCGTGTACTCGTACATACCTAGAAACCTTAGTACACCCTACCCTCATATAATTGATTCTCGTTACGTTCGAGATCTTCATCTGAAGGCTCTGGAGCTCCGACACATTATGATAACCACGGTAATAGCGAAGAGGGAATACTTTACTATATTTCCACTATTTTTCGCTCCATCATGTAAGTAGGTACGGCGAAATATCGCGCTTAAGTACGTCTTTGAGGTTTGTGTGATGTGCTGAATAAAGTATTTTGTGCTTAGGTTTTGAGACGATTTTGTAAAGCCTTTGTTCCAAAAGTATGGTAAATAGTAAGGTTACTTGAAGTCAGTTTTCAAGGTAGAGAAAGAACTGTATTTGATAAAGTTAGCGAGCTGAGAATATGGGGTCTTGAATGTATTTTTAGCGTTATGAATCGCAACCAAGAAAATAATCATAGGTTAACCTCGGCATGTGTAATAAAAACCTGTAAACATATATTAACCTTAATTAAGGCATTCTCGCAAAAAACATTGAAATCACAGAAAGCGAGATATTTGCATCTTTGAACGAGATTATATGAGACTTGAGAAATCTTATAGAATATCAAAATAAAATTCAGCTTATTATCTATCTGTAGTGAAACCCTTAAATAGACTCGAATAATAACTTGAAATCACATTCGAAAGTCGATCAAAATAAATAACCTAGTCTAGAATAAAAAACATATAGCCAGAGAGTTCAAGACTTATATAAAGCAGATTTTCTCTTTCTTTTTTTTTCTTTAGCCTATTGTATCCCACTGCTGGGCAAAGGCCTCCCCCATATTCTTCCAGACATTCTTTTCTTGCGCCATCTCGAACCAGCCGTCACGGTGTTCATCCAGATCATTTCGCCACCGCTTTCTGGGCCTGGTCCATCCTCCATACCTACTATCTCTCCTATATCTTTCTGACTACATTCTTCTTAACTATGTTGGGGTCGGCTTCCAGTTTTACCTGCCATGGCTGACTACTAGTATTTTACACGGAGCGACTGCCTTTTGGACCTTCACAACTCAGTAATTTTGTAACACGAAACCTTTCAGCAAGACTTGTGTCAGATTTTCTGGCTTCTGAATACGGGTAAGGACAGTGAAATATCTTCAAATGGTAGCCGAAACCAATGGCTTTAAGTGCTTTATGTAACACAGGAATGCAATGGATGAACATCCAGTCAAAGTCCGACCTTGGCAATCGTCGCTTAACCTCAAAAAGCGTCCCGTGCGGCTGATATTATTTCCCCAAGAGCTTTATCGACAAGGAATAAAGGCGTCGCTCCATAACAACCGACAAGTACAGACGGGCGACTTTTTCCCATGTACAATCTTTTTGCCGTGTAAAGATGCTCATATCCATTTCCCATTTTCCGTCCCATACATTAAGGTATATCATACACGCCAGCATCCAATACATCATTACCCCATGTAGCAGCGACGCGATCGATCGAGTTCTACAGCAACAGCCAGGATTTATGACTCGCCGTAAAACGCGAGCAATGAGCCACGCGCTCACTCATATCGTATTTGATAGACTAGTTTAAACATGGCGGCTGCAGGTGAGCTTAATAGTTCAGACGTGAAACTATCGCGGTATCAGCATACTATCGTTGGTGTGTCTGAGATTAATAAAGTAAAAGGTATGGCTATTTTAAAGTTGATTGAAGAAACAAATTACCTTGAAAGAAGAATACTTAAGAAGAGGAGTGCTATTCTGTAAGAATTTCACCGTGATAACATTAGTGAAGCGATCTTAAAGTGAGCCCTAGCATCAATAAAATTGAAATAAAAGCTCACATCATGCAGACTTTGCCTAAGGCTTCAAACTCAAACTCAAATTATTTATTTCAATTAAACCATTTACAGGCACTTTTGAATTGTCAAGGTTGGTCAGTCAAGAGAGATGAAGCTATTTGCATGTTCCAAAGCGTAGATCTCTATGGAGAAGAACGTGCAAGAAGCTCCACGGACACTCTTTTAAATCATTTTTTTTACAATGTTTTGGTTACATCATTCTTATTGAAATAAAACATACATATATGTGAGAACGATATAGAAAAAAAAAAACACGTTAAAGGCGTTCGGAGTAGGAAAAATAACGATTCAGATAACAAATTATTAAAATAAACCATGGCAGCTGAGAGATGACCAGTTTCAACTGACGGCGTCCATTCAATCATTCACGTACCACAATGACAACCACACCAAAATCACAACACTTGGACGGGCGCTAATTTGATAGAAAATTAATAGTTTAATTCACACGGACCAAATTTTGCCGTCATTATCGACCGCGCGTGATACCGAGAACATGGCAGCCACGTCGCAACCACAACGCAACCACTACCGACACCGCGAACTAGGAGCCGGCCACATCGCAAACACAACCGCATTATGTACCACAACGCAACCGCAAGAAGTTGCAGCGAGACTATTCACACGTAACCACAACTTGATCACTTTTTGTCGCGACGGTGTGGTGTGGTTATGGTACGTATGAATTAAGCCTTAGTTATCGAGGTAAGTTTTTACAGAATTGACCGGCAGGTATTTAGCCAAATAAGTTACTTAGACGGGTAAGCTAAATACCGGTCGGAGTTGTAAAAGTGACGCTCAAGAGTGAGAATTGCAGCGTCTTTCCATTTATCAAACAGTAAACTTTTATTAGCTTTAAATTGACGGCGGTGACAGTTTTACTGGGTATTGCTTTGAACATAAATATCTGCCTAGTCACCAGCTAACCTAAATCAAACTTATCTCAGGCAATTTTAATTAATTGCTTCTTGTCCCAGAAGCAAGTTATTTAAATAGACAACAAGATTTAAGGTTCCATTGAGAAAGCGGTGCTTCTGGACACGCATATGTATATACGTATACGTATAGAACACAGTACGTACTGAAGATGAATAAACGAAAATGGCATGTATTGATATAGAGACTATCAAAGGGACTACCATCCACAGAAACCCGCATTGATATCTGAACTACAAAACCAAAGAGGAAGGAACTAGACACAATTGCACAAACACAATACTGTAGGCGCCCCAAATTCCCGTGTAACACTTATTTTCACGGTGCTGGTGCAAATTTCAGCATAGTTGTGCAGATAATAACGCAAGTTGGGCGACAACACTCGGGATGCTGCGCCGAAAGTTGCTCGGCATAATCTGCTGGTGTTAATGTACCTAGCGGTTATCTGACAGAAGTAATCTGCGTTATCTTTTCCGCTATGAAGTGGAGTTGAGATGATACTAACAATAGGTGTTATGTTATTGTGTTATGGGAATTTGTGACTATCAGGACACAACGTTTTCTGTTGCATATTAGAATAAGATGTCTTTATTTGTGAAATCTGGTGAAGGTACATGTGGTACATCGCACTACAGTACTTTCATTTGTCCGTACAGCTAAGGAGTGGAATTCCCTGCCGTACGTTGTGTTTCCTGACAGCAACAATCTTTGAATCTTTAAGTCAAGATTGAATTGGTAACTTCTAGGCAAGCGTGCTCTATCGTCACTTTCCATTCGGTGAGAATGCGGCCAAACGTGAGCCTATCAAGTGAACAATAAGACCAACCAAAGATGAACATAAGTATATAGGTGCAATTCAGTCAATATCTAGGCATAGAAAAAGTGCATTTAAATCATATCGAATTTCATAAACAAAAACATGGATGTTTCATGTGCTAAACATGATGACGTGACTCAATTTGACGAAAACATTAAATTATTTGATAATTCTCATCTATCAGTCACGGAATACCAATATATTTTTACGTGTCTTTATAGTGAAATGAATAATAAAAAAAAAATCTATTGTTGTTAATCCATTTTTTTTAAGTTTTATTAATTTCTTAATGTGTTTTATTTATTAAATATTTGCAATATCAATGTTTAAAATTAATATTAATATTTCATGGCAGCACTATTGTTCTGGCTATGGTGAGCGCTATGTACTTGTACGCCTTAATTGTCATGTGCATTAGTTATTTTGTTATTAAGCTTGTTTTAAATTGTGCAATGGATGTGATGTGGCTGTACTTAATTTGAATAAATAAATAAATAATGAAAAACATCATCACAACAAACCAATCGTTTACACAAACGTGTTAACAATTTTTCATTTTATTAAATGTTGCAATAGAAAACGGTATCAGTGAGCTTTTTTAATTCAGCACTCCCCAGGGTCTCGCAAGCTTCCAACTTGTACCGCAGCTTGTCTGGGGCACACGATCTGGATATCAATCAATAACTGTGTGCCACTGAGAACCTTTACGAAGTAGAGCAAAATTGGATGTTTTACTAACTAAAACATAAACACACTAAGTAACTACTTATCTCTGTTAAACCATCAACACACAAATCTCATGTAAATAAAAAACTATTGATTCGGCCAAAAAGACGCACAAAAAAGTCGATATACCTTCATCTGCACAGCCTTTTCCTCACTACGTATATTGGGGTCGGCTTCCAGTCAAACTAGAAGTTAGGATGAAGGAGTTTCAGTTGAATATATTATAGCGACTGTTTCTTACTTCTATTACCGAGTAAATGAGTAACACCGGTCTTACCAAGGAGTACCTACCGGTAAGACCGGTGTCTCGGTAACGACTGTCTAAGATCTACAAATGACAGTCGGGAAAATTGACTTAACGTGCTTTCCGAAGCACGGAGGATTCTCGGTATGTTAACATGGTCACCCATCCGCAGACCTACCTCGGCAAACTTGCTTAAAGTTAAAGATCAACCGCTGTGGCTATAATTTAGCCAAGAGTTCATAGATACATAAATTGTAACATTTGAAAATGTTAAACTATAAAACGGCCAAGCCATGTCAGGGGGCTACTCTCTAAGCCCGAAGTCCGTAGTTTCGGGCTTAGTTGCGGGCTAAACTACGGACTTCGGGTGTAGAGAGTAGCCCCCCTGGGACGGACATAAGCTAATCCGTCTCTGTGGTCACACCATAGACAGAACACGTTTCGTTTTGTCTATGACATGTTGTTCGAGGCTAACTAATAATAACAATATTCAACACAACAAAAAATAGGTCATATTATAAATTAAAATAACAGCCTGGTTTTATATCGAACCAAGCTGTTATAAAAACATCAAACCTTCTTAATGAAAATATTCCTAAAGAAGTCTCCCAGCCTATTTGCTAACCCCCTATTTCGCCAACAATGGCGCGAATAACCAAGAAAGCCGTCTATCTAGGTTTGACCTGAGACAAATAAAAAGCGCGGCGGTGGGGCACATTTTAATCACTAGCTCCTCGCCTCTATTGACGGCTCAATTTTGGCGTATTCGAACGAGTCTGTCTGTTGGGGAGCGGGCTTGGTGTTGAGCGTAGCGGGAGCGGTGAAATTTGTCGTGTGACATGAGACTTCGTGAGTCTTAGAGCTTTGTAACTGTGCATCAGTTATAGTATTATAAGATTGACATCTCTTGTTGATTCCAGATTATTTTTTTAGTTAATCATGGATAGGCTCGTTCAAAAATATAAGAGGGGAGACGGATATTTTGCCTGATTTAATGTTTGTTCTTTTAAGTTTACAGACCATTGTGTAAAAGGAATAGTGCTATTCGTCTTGTACCAGAGATAGACAGAGCTATATGTTCTATCTCACGCAACAGAATAATGGTGACTGGCTTATTGTAGTATGGGGGACCTGGAATTTTCAGGTTAATTTTTGTTGAAAGAAATTAGTATCAGAGGTCCCAGGATTTATTCACAGATTTATCATCGATTTTTGAATAAAGACTTTGAATTAAAGATTTTTTTTAAAATCACAATGACAAACTTCGGAATTAAAATAGGATTGACATGTTCTTGGAAATAAAAACGTCTGGATTGAGAATCTCCAAATACTCAATACAGACCCAAAGAGACCAAATCTTGTTCAATAATAAATACTGATTTGTTTGGAAAAAGTAACAAAGTAATATTAACTTTATTTTTCTTCCCATTAACTTTTCATTCGACGAATAATAAGGAGAAACTACATTGTTCGCTTTAAATATGAAAATGTGCGAAATAATCACTGTTTCGTTAAAACGCTGTCAGTTTACATTTCCGAATGAATTCACAAAGGTTATTAATTGATGTGTTGTACTGAACCTTGTTTTTAAATTAAAAACAATGTTCTCGGAGAGTCGGAATACAACAAATTAAATATTTAATTGTTTAAAATACAAGCCATGTTGAAAAATCAAAGGAATTAAGCGCTGGTTCTCTTCCACTGTTCACTTTAGCAGTTAAAAATATATTAGCAGCCTTATCTATAAAAAATAACCACATGCTTAGTTTAACAAATTATTAGCATATTCTTAATTCCAATCTGAGTAGCCGAAATCCAAACGTTGACTGACACAGAATGCCCGGGCCAAGGACTGGGCTGCGGGCACAGGCAGTCTCTTCTTATCAACTTAAGGGTTCTGAATTCATTTTGAGAACATGAGTTTAAAATCTGGGACTTAAGGCAAATGAGCAAATGTTCAGTTTTTCATGAATCACCTGTTAATGTATTTCTGTGTCCAATTTTACATGCCACAAATTAATGTAGTGACGGCAGCTTGGAAATAATCGTGCTGGCAACATTGCTGCCAGTGGCAAATTGTTACGTGCGGTTGGCTGGCAACCCTTGTTCCTGCAAAATAATCTTCAGATAGGCTCAAGTGTTTAAATAGCAAATAAACAATTAAATACTCTCTTTGGAGCTTAACAATAGATCATGCACCAACCTAAAACTTCTGATCAGATAATTGATTGAAACCACGTTAGAAGCCAGAAAATCTGACACCAGTCTTTGGGTCCAAGGGGTTTACTGTAACCCAGTTACTGGGTGGTGGAGATCAGATAGTCGTTTCATGTAAATGCTATTTAGGCATCCAGTTAGACTAGAAAGCGACCACAACATGCTAGGGAAAAAGCGCGCCGGTTTTTTTTTTTAAACTAAATATCAAATCTCTCCAGTCGACATTTTGTAGGTAAGCGACAAAGCAAAGTTTTACCTACACGTGGAGAAAATTCAAATGCCAATATTTTTTCGATAAAATGAGTTATGAACCCGAAAGTTAGCTTGCAACTAAAAGTTTTAAGGGCTCAAAATTACATTTGCTTAGTAACTTTTATGTACATAGCCCAAAATAATGACACAAAATTCTTCTCCTATTGTTTTGTCGCCTACGCAACGACGAAACATTGAAAAGTAAAATATTAACTTAACCGGTAAAAAAGTTCATCAAGCTAGACTTTCAAAAGTACACGTTAACATAATTTTCTTGCTCACTGAATGGATTGATTACACCACACGGCAAATGAAATGACGTCGCCTACCAAAGTATTCCTCAAAATACATATATCTGAATAGTTCTGTAATCGCGTCTGACATAATAAGCTATTTGTTCACGGAGACGTGACACAATACAATCTAGTAAAGCGTCTTGAACTTGTTCGTGAACAAGAGAGACTTATACGAGAGAATTAGCTACAAAGAGTATCTGAAACGTCATGTTTGAAAGGCAAACATGACGATTCAGCTACTGTTGGTAGTTAATTTGACAGTTGGTCAAAGGTAGATTCGTTATTGAAACCGGCCGTTAAGGAGTCAAAACCACACAGTAGGTACAATTTGATACAGAGTGTTATCTGTATACATTTCACCGAGAAAAGTAGGTGTAATGAACATGAAGTGAACTGTCAATCCACATATTCAAGATGAAATGACAGTTCGCTTGAAGCTCACTCTACCTAAGTTATCACGGTGAGGTTGTTCCAGAATAGGTCCGGTTGTGGATAGGTGACTGCTCTGACTAAATCTAGACAAAAGCGGTACAGTTGCTGCTGCAGCCTTTGTTCACTCGGTCTACGTGTATTTTCGGTTGACTGAGAATATCGCCGGACGCTAACAGTTGATATCGTCTAACCGCAATGAACCGTCATATCGAGGTATATCGGTCTGGGCACGTCCAAACGTGTATTTTATGTAATCATACGCCGCTACTAAACATCGCACATGACCGTTACCTTACACCACTAGAACTCCCTCACGAAAATCTCCGGCTCGCTCCAGAGACATCACAAACTGGCGCCCCCCGCCTCCGCCCCCGCTGTCGCAGCAACCGGTACCGAGCACGCGCCTCTCATCTTACGCCATCTGCAGTCCGCAGATTACTTTGCAATTGAAAACAAATAATAATAAATACGGTACTGCGAGCACGCCCCGGGAAATTGGAAAAAGGGAGAAAAACCAAGTATTCGGTCCTGCCTCTGAGATATTGAGGCAGCAGCAGCCAGATGCTCAAATATGAGTTTTATGTCTTCAAAATATAGATGTTTCCAGTCGGCTTTTATTGCCGGGCCCTTGTTGTGATGGATCTGCGGTTTGGCGAGGGAATGTTGTGTTGGCAATTGTTTTTAGTTTAATTTTCCGCAGATGTACAGCATCGGGAAACACGCGGGTTCACTGTCCTTTGTACTGCGAATTTACCAGTATTTCACTATGCTATGTTTCCTCGGTTTTTTTGTGTGGCCACGCTAGGGGATAACCTAGCGTGGCAAAAAACAAACTGACTTTGCGACTGCAATATTTTAATCAAAATATCCTGAAGCAAAGGCAACAGTTGTTGCCCCATGCCTACTTTAAGCCACTTTTACTTAAGCCACAGTTCCATTCTTAACAATATTACATATTTATTTTATAGCTTTTAATAATGTTTCGACAAACTCTTACCAATTGTGTCTTCCTTAATCCGTCGAGACACTTAATAGTACCATAATACCGTGTACACTTACATACACTCGTCTTATATCTGTCGTTACTGGTCCCCAGAACTCGCTAGGTTATGTCCTAGTGCTCCTGAGGGCCGTGTTTGGCATGTAACTTGTATAAAAGAAGCCGTTTCTTTCAGAAAAGATTCAATCTTTCAAGCTTCAAGTTTTTATTACGCACGTTCTTTTGTTCTTATCGTTTGAGACGCTAATAACTTTGCTATATGTTTATAAAGGTACGTGTTTAAAAGATGCGATAAATATAAAAGAAAATGAAAGTTTAAAACATTTTCTTACAGCTAAAAATATTGAACGGATTCCGCAAGCATAACATCACCATTATTGTTTTTGAAAATGAAATACTGTGCCGACCACAAATGATAAGGGCTGGACGATGATTTGTTTTTCATGCTTATCGGGGTGTGGGCGTAAATCTGCCAGTGTTCCCTAGTAACAGTTACAATATAAGACGACATTAAAAATCGGTACCGGTATCAGGTATTGGCCTACTACTGGCCTGTTGGTCGAGTGGTTAGTGACCCTGACTGCTAAATCGGAGGTCGTGGGTTCGATTCCCACTCAGGACAAATCTTTGTGTGATGAGCATGATCATTTGTTCTGTGTCTGGGTGTAATTTGTCTATAATATGTATGTATTTAGAAATATATAAGTATGTTTATCAGTTGTCTGGTTGCCATAGCACAGGCTCTGCCTAGTTTGGGATCGGATGACCGTGTGTGAGTTGTCCCAAGATATTATATTATGTTATTATATTATAAAGGCATATCTGCAGGTGAGCGATTCTATCTACCCATAATTAACGATTCTAATACCAAACAAAGACATACCTTCATGAATGGTAGACCTAGAACATCACAAATACAAAATTCTGCCTACTTAATACAGTACAACAAAATCTAATCCTAGATTGGCTCCAGCATATAGATCAAAGTGAGCCGAGACGAAGGATGAATAACTAAGAGGAGCATGTAAAGGGCAATCCCTGTGTTTCAGTAAAACCGAGCCAGGCAAAATGTTATCCTGCAGACAACTATCAATTACTTAAGTTAAAGTAAACTTACACACACGTGCCTATAAAGTACAATCGGGGATAGATAATCAACTTGATTGTAACTTAATAACGTGGGTTCTTGGCGAGATTACCTGATATAACTGTCACCGGAAAATAGCAAACTCCGTAAGATTATAAAATAACTTAAGAGATTGTTAACTCTCGATAAATTGTCAACTGAATATTTGGAAAACTTTTTTACTGGAAATTGTGAACTAACATAATATGTATTTCTCGGAATGACTTCGAGATATTATAGACTAACAAATTTTGATGTTTTCCAAATGTTCAGTTGACAATTTATCAAGAGTTTACAATCTCTCAAGTTATTTCATAATCTTACGGAGTTTGCCATTTTCCGGTGACATAACCACACTATCACTTTCCATCAAGTGAGATTGTGGTCAAACGCGAGCCTATCAATGGCATCAGTCATCAGTTGCAGCCACTGGACTGGTGGCCACACCCTCCAAACACAAAATGCTTATTACACTGAACCCTTGTTCAAGTTTCAAGGTTTAGTAGTCTAGGCCTTTCTTGACAAGAATTGTATGAGGTCTACGATGGAACTAGTGTGCCCAGAAGATGCCTGTTCAGTCTTTTTTTAAAGGCTAACGGAACACGTTTGGTGCCAAAGATTTCCACAGTTTAGTTGCGCTCTTAACAAGTGATACTTCAGCAAATCACATGTTTGCTCTGCAGCTAGTAGGTACTACCAATCTCCTTGCTAATAAATGAAAACGTCAAATTTCAACAAACAAACTGATTCCCATTTTATTTTTTTTGATACGGACCCCTAAATGGATATAAAGCATACATTGGTAGATGTAGCGTAAGGCTGGCATGTCCAGCCAATGACGCCATTGAATCTAAGTCAATAGCGGAGCATAACGATTGTGTGTTCGTAACATTTCATAACAGCGCAGATGTACCACCTGAATATCTTACTAGAAGTGGCCTGTGAAATTTGCCAGTTTAGTTCTTGCTTCTATCACAATAACTATTTAACAAATTGCTTAGAAATAACAATTTTATATGCCAATTTTCGTCAATTTAGGCAAGATGAGGCTGGTGTTTCCTACTTACTAACCTGAAAAAGCTAAGAAATGGTCAAATCATGTAAGAACCATAAAGGTTAATGTATGAAGTGGCTGTTTGAGGAAAGGACCATACAGATTTATGTTGACCTGTCCAGACAGTGCAAGCATTTGCCAGTTATTGCGTAGCCCACTTAAGACTTTAAGGAGCTCAACGATTTGACGAAAACTCCTTTAATAAGGACATTTGTATAGGCTGCATAAAGTTCTTAAACTGACAGAAAATCTTGTTATTCATCCGCAAACAGCCCACGCAGTCCTCACATTCACAATCCGTGAAATGAGAACCATTATTTTTTGCATGGGAAGTCATCTAATGACTCCTTCCGCTCTGGGCGGAGTGGAAGGGAGTGTCAGACTCTTACTGACTAAGACCCATCCCTGATGCTCCAAATACCTTTTGCATTCCTGGGCCGCGGTGACACTTTCAAACAATTGCACAGTGACGTGAGAATGCAGATGAAAAACAGGCATTATAAAGAAGTTGCTTGATTACATTTGAACGAACAATCAAATGCATTATATACTCTAGAAAACAACATTGTAATATCAGGGATTTTATGCCATAGACAAAGCTGCAACGTACATCCAGAACGCTTTCAGTTCCTCTGTGACACACATTCTAGGTCTTTGAGATCATCGGAGAATCTAAAACTAAGTATTCGTATGCATTCCACTTCCTTCTTTGACAAATCTTTCAGTATACAAGCGGCTCGTTTGTGGAATGCATTACCCTTAGAAGTGAGGCGTGCCCAAACGCTACCAGAGTTTAAAAGAACGGTGAAGGAGCATTACCTTTCACTTTAACTTTTCCGCTCCTGTCTCAATTATATATTTGATATTTATTAGTATACAAATTGGTATTGTATTTATGTATTTTATATTATTATATCTAATTAGTATTGTTTAAAACGTTTGTACACTGACAGCCCTAAATCTATCTCCCTTCGTTCAATCCATCCAAAGGTTGTCTGGAAGAGATTGCCTTGTGCGATAAGACCGCCCATTGTGCACTTATTTTATGTATGATTGTCCTGTTCTTATTATGAGGTGTACAATAAAGTATATAATAAAT
>NDFZ01004512.1:37206-53323 GCA_002192655.3 Mamestra configurata
ATAGCCTATAGCCTTCCTCGATAAATGGACTACCCAACACTGAAAGAATCATTCAAATCGGACCAGTAATTCCAGAGATTAGCGCGTTCAAACAAACAAACAAACAAACAAACAAACTCTTCAGCTTTATAATATTAGTATAGATTAGTATTGTTTAAAACGTTTGTACACTGACAGCCCTAAATCTATCTCCCTTCGTTCAATCCATCCAAAGGTTGTCTGAAAGAGATTGCCTTGTGCGATAAGACCGCCTATTGTGCACTTATTTTATGTATGATTGTCCTGTTCTTATTATGAGGTGTACAATAAAGTATATAATAAATAATAATAAATAAATCCACAACCTCTTCAATATCCACACCTTTCAAACTAAATACTGCAACGCAAACAGTAGAAATAGGCATGGTCATTGCACTTCCTCTTTACCCTTTGTATAAATTCCATTTACAGCAATCCTGAAAATATCTTGTCCCGTTATTATTGGTCCTTGGAGAGGGCCTATGTACACGGCCCCTAGGTAAAAAGCAAACAGGAAGTCTCTCTTTGAGAAAGGCATGAGCTGTGTTTGCTGGCCGTAGTGACTACAAGATAAACATAATTGTTTTGAGAATGCTTCTGTCTAGTCAAGAAGATTGAATCAAAAACCAAATAAATTTAGAGAAACGAGAAATGTAGAGGGACGCACAAAATTGATTGATTTTACTATGTATAATAATTTATCCTTCTATTGATAAGACTATAAAATTTAATTCTACGTCTCTTCCCGCGTAGGTAAGTAGAATATGTACAAAAACGGTTCTTATTAGTACGGTATGTTACGTAGTCCTACTGCTGCCCAGACGACGATTTGACAATCGCCTTCACCACAATACCTTTGACAGAATGTCACTTGTCTAGAAACTAAGACGTGATGGACAAAAGCTTGATGCCGTCAATGAAGTGAACCGTTTCCATTTTCTTTACATCATTGTCCCACGAAGCGATTCGCGTCACGTGCGGCGCCGCTGACGGATTGGTTGGCGTCGGCCGCAGCATACTGATGGGCGACAGCGGATAGTTTTCATAAAGATAACCCGGGATTATGAGGAATGCGCCCCCGTCACGACCCCACCTTTATGCGTTATTTATTTGGGGTTTAGCGGATTACGTGTGTTCGGACGTTCTGCTGACTTAGCCGGCTTGTTGTGTCGCTAATGCTTCGCTTAGGATTTAGTTTGATGGAATGGCTGCCCTCACTTTGGTACTGGTCAGAGGCTTGCGACTTTAATACTTTTTGAAGGGCATTCGATCACATTGACATGCGGTTGAGCTAGTTGTGCGATTCTGGAAACTGAACGTGAAAATTTGGGTTAAGTGGCTGTCAAGCTTCCTTATGCTAGATATTGACAGTTCGCTTCACTTACGTTTTCAAAGTGTTATTTTTACAAAATAGACCGGTGGCAGATTGACAAAGATTAACAACTGGGAACCCAAAAATAAAACGCAGATTTTGAACCGACATAAAACTATTTATCCCAGATATTACCTATATTAAAAAAGTGTTATTTTCATTTAACACAGAATATACATATGGAAGAAATCCAAAAATATTGGCATCAAATATTTTAGGTCTATGTTCCAGCCTGCCTCTATTGGCCCATGATCGTATTGCAGAAGGATGGCAATATATTTTGTCAGAGAGTTAAACTTTTCAAAATGCGAAGATCCGGGAATTTATTTAATATTTTGAAAAAAATAAAATATATATAAGTAAAAATGTAGATGAATGGTGTGTATTCAACGAGAGGCACCGAAGAAATAACGTAGCGACGAGTTGGAATTCAAAACACAATAAAGAGTTAAAAAAACCATATGTTACCCTTAATAAATTGCTAACAGTGATGTCGCAAAATAAAGATTCTTTAGACTTACGGCCAACTAAACGCTGCAAATAACACTATGAAAAAGACGATTTAATTTTAGATTCGCAAATTCAATTTCTTTCGGCCATTTTTTGGAAAAATGCGTTAAAATACTAATAATAATTTTATATTTTTCTTAATTACTTGACAATACTCATCATCACTTGAAGCACGGGACCAGAAGGTCCCAATTCTGTTACTGAAGTTTGTGAACAAATAGAAGAAACGTTTTCAAGAAGACCCAATGCCCTGGTTTTGTTTGTTTCTTCTTCTGTTGTCCCGATCAAGGCTGTTTTCCGTTAATTATTTTTTTGTTTGCATTTCAGATCATGCATGTAAAATATGTATTTAATCCCTATTCAGTTTCCTCATAAATCATAATTTATTTTTAACCCTTAACCTATTGCAATTCCCCAAATCTTCCGCAAACATATTCATCAGAAGTTGGCAAATAAAGTAGCGGGTATCTCATTGCTATGTACCGGGTGGACCGGGATAACCGTACGTTAGACTAATTGGCCGGATACATTATTTTCTTCCCGCATCATCCGGCTGAATCAGGCTGCTCAGCATTCCGCCGGTGTACTGCTCATATAGTTGTGATATGGAACGTTTTCGGGTAATATTATTAGTGAGCTTGTAGGTAGATTGTGGTGAAGGAGTTGTGTAGGCTGTTGTTTTGTCGGGATGATATTTATCACGTTCAGGTCTGATGTACATGAGTTGACGGATTCAAAACTCGTAAAAAACGACCTCTGCTAAAAGAATCAACCTGCTGTAAACATTTATTTTTAACATATTTCGGCAAAAATAAATGTTGGTAACAGCTAATTTTCTTTTTAAGATTTTAGGATTGACCCATACTAAAAGTTGCTCAAGGCTGCGCTCGCAATAATAGATATAAATTTTCGCAAAAAACTCTATAACCCTCTCCAGGGGCCTACCTATCTATGTACCAACATTTATCAAAATCGTTTCAGCGATTTAGGATTGAAAGCGTAACAAATAAACAAACAAATTCACTTTCGCATTGATTATAAAATTAGTTAGGCTGGCGAATGCAACGACCCCTTTCAGTTTATTAGTTATTGCAATTACGCCTTGTTCCAAAATACTTATACCTTTTGCGAGTACGACCCACTCAGACTTGTGTCTTGTAAAGCATTGTTTTCTAGACATATCCTTGTACTTGCTTCAATTATAAAACTTGACCTTTAATCCCAAATTCCAACAAATATTTCTAACAGGCGTATACAACATCCCAATTAGGCCCAACTATATCCCAGGGTCTCATCAAGTGATTGGTAGTGACCGTAACAACTTGTTGTGATATCCTGCTTTATGTGTTGTTGTGTGTAATGTTGAGCTTTTGTGTGTAGTGGTAAGCTGTTGTATGTAGTGGTGAGCTGTTGTGTGTAGTGTTGAGCTGTCGTGTGTAGTGGTGAGCTGTGTTGCCTGTACCGGGTGATTGTGTTTGTCATAGTTAACAACGAGTCCTCGCCTCGGGCGCTCGGGATTGACGACTGGGAGCTCTGCGGGGGTCAAGGGAATGGAGGCAGCGACAAAAGAATTACATGGGGAAAAAATTGGGAAATAGAAACGCAGATCCTCGTATGAATATTTGCCATAGCTCAAAGAATGTTATGGCACTTGTAGGCTTGCCGTGGGCGTGCTTTTGTTTCATGACTATTAGCTGTTTTGTCGTGTAGCTACGATAGCTAAGTATAGCCGCCTGAGTCAAATTTAATAACATGTTAGGAATACTGCCAGGGTTGTGGAATTTGTTCGAAACCACCGCGGCCCTGGACGGAACGCAAAAAGCAATTGGAGGAACACGGATGAGTTTTAGTCAGTTAGATTCTAACACTCCCTTCCGCTCCGCCCAGAGCGGAATTGGATTTGGATTTGATGAATTCCCATTCTTAAAAAAAGGGGGTACTCTCGGGGATGCTCAAACGCTTTCGGTAAATGTTTTCTCTGCCGATTTATTTAAGCTTGTTAATTGACGGTTCGACCTTACAAGAAAGCATCTTTCTGCCGGAAGACGAACCGTTGGAAGGTGGTACAAGGTGGATCGATGACCTGGTGAAGGTTACCGGTATCCACTGGATGCAAAAGGCACAGGACCGGTCGATGTAGCGATACTTGGGGGAAGGCTACGTCCAGCCCGTCTTTCGTCTTTAGGCTGAAATGCGGATGATGAAGATGATGATATTTTTGCCTACGCCTTTAGGAAAAAGGCGTGAGTTATTTATGTATGTATCTTTTTCAAAGCTAAGCATATCACAAAATAACACCCAAAACTTCGTTATTCCTCAAATCCGCTGTTCACTCGTCTTCCGCACTCGTTCTCGATACTTCGGTATTATTAGCTTTATTCTAGGGAAATCCGCTTTGTTTCCCCGCGAGTAAATACTGAAATATATATGAGCGCGGTGCTGTCCATAATTGGGGCTAGGACGCACACAATGTTTGTGATATTAACGGTTTATGCTATCACTGGGGTGGTGAGGGAGACAGGTATTTGTGGAAAGAGTATTTAGCAGAAGACTTTCTTTTTCTGTCTTTTCAAATTGATATTCATAGTTTTACATAAAGTAAAAGCTTCAAATTCTGTAAATGTGAGGACTTTGGAGCCTATTATGTTAATAGATAGTTTCATTGTTTGTCATGAAATAGCAGGGGCAGTTGATTGTGTCATGTTCACTCCAATGTCTCGCTGATGGTGGCGCGTGTATCGGATCATTCAGTTCCCTTCAAAATGGTTGAGCTGAATGGTGCTGATGCACGCGTCATGTGAACGGACGCCATCAGTGGAGACTGGTTATCTCTTAGCTGCCACTGGCTTATTTTAAATTATACTAAAAATTGATTTTTTATTTCTTTACATTGTTCTCACAAATAGAAGCAACAAGGATTTTTGTAAAACATGAAATGGTTTAAACGAGTGTCCATGGAGTTTCTTGTACGTTCTTCTCCATAGAGATCTACGCTTTGGAACGTGCAAAAAGCTAAATGTTTTGGACTGACTGACTTTGACAATTAAAAAGTGCCTGTAAATGGTTTATTTGGAATAAACTTTGACTTTGAGGTAAAAGTGGTTGTTGAAAGTGTAAGTATCTTGTTAAGGACGTCACCTCTCCTTACCTATCAGTATTGCAATTCTGTAAAAATCAAACCGTTAAGTGAAGTGAATGTACACTATGTAGAAATCGTAGGGATTGATAGCTTATTAGCGAAAAATGACAGTCTACTTCAAGCTCACTTCACCTAATTTTTCGCTGTGAGTTTTTCCAGAACATACTAAAGAAAACCGTTTTCTGGAAGGTAAACTCTTTAAGGTTTGAGAAGCATTGTACATATTTTAGAAAACCAAACGTACAAGTAACAACTGAATATTTAAACAACTACACTAATAATCGTGAAATTATGTGCAAACGCGTATAAACACAAAATAAATCATTGGGCATCAAACAATTCATCCACATCGCTGTCAATGGCAAAAGTGCCCAGAACACTGGCAGCATTGCCGCGTTGAATGGCAATGCTGATTCTTTGGCTGAAGAAAAGCCCAGCCTTCTGGTCACGTGAACAGTCGACAAGTTGTTTGCTGATGTCCCGAAAGACTCGGACCCCATGGGCCTAATGTTTCAACCCCAAACGGCTCAAATATATAGCTCCCAATAAGGTTGTTATATTTGCGCCGTTTTCTGCACCTGCAGAAGCCGCCAACGTACAGTCAACAAAGCTATTTGGTATGCAGGAAGCTAACTTGCAAATACTTTGAAACAATGTTGTGAGTGTGCTGAGTAGACAATTATTGTACACCACACTCGTAAGTAGGTACCTATATCATAAGCTTAAAAGGTCACAATGCACACATTAGAAATCAATATTGGTAGTACAGTGGAAAAAATAATAATCTTGCCTGTATACCAAATAGTTTTGTTGACTGTGCATACGTTATAACTAGGTAAGCTACTGCAAATACGCTCGAAGTATTGATTCCTGCATATTATCTTTAACGGTCAGTGGGTATATTTTATTACATTTGAATAGGCATTAAATTTCCTTTAAAGATAATGAAAATATTGTTAAAAAAACATTGCATAGAGTAACACAATGGGCGGCCTTATCGCTAAAAGCGATCTTTAAAGGTTTATGAAAAAGTTTTAAAATAATAACTTTACATTTTAATAATTTACGATAAAATTGAATCCAATCAAGCTTGTTATTTCATTGTTCGGAAATAACAGCAAAACTCAATTTTTACGAGAAACAAAATGTGCTTTAAAAATTTTACTGCGTCGTTCTCGTAAAAATTCAAGTCAATGCAAATAAAATGCAGAGTGAGTGCCTTTTACGTGGAGCTTCATCTGTCGTACCTCCAGTTAAAAGAGGAATGATGGGTACTTTCGTTGTTTTTAAAACGGTATAGGTCACCTACAATGAAATCCACGGTAGTATTTTAATAAAAACGATGGATTGAACTGTAATTTTATCTAGTGGTATCTCAAATGAACTCGTGGCCAAATAATAACAGCCGCACGGGTCGATCTTCAGTTTAAGCAACGGTTACCGAGGTTGGTCTGTGGATGGGTGACCATTTTAACATACCGAGACTCGCCGCCGTTGCCGTTGGGCCGTTGGGCCCGGCTGTCATTTGTAGATCTTTGGCAGTCGTTACCCAATTAATTGGTTGTGGAGGTCTGGTAGGCAGCCGCTCCTCGTAAAAACACTGATATTCAGCTGAATCCAGTTTGACTGGGAGCCGACCCCAATATAGTTGGGAAAAGGCTAAGGAGATGATGGTATCTCAAATAAAAATAACTAACTATATACATCATTTTTATTTTTATGTTCTTTTACTGTTCCAAACTTATTTGTTTATTAAGATGTTTTCATGCTTTTATACGCAGTCTCTTCCTCCCCACTTGATTTCCTGACGCGTTTTCACACACCATGTTTACTTTTCCACAATATACATAGAAGATGTAGATATTTCCTCACCTCTGCGTGGCCTACAAACGCTGGAATCTTTATAAGTGCGATGTAAATAAAAGGCACACGGGCTGCAATATAAAATGGCGGCTACGGTTTATTTCGACATTTGTCGCGAATAAATCACAATTTGAGAAGAACTATAGTGGTGCTTTGCCAAGAGACGCCGCGGCGCAAGTGCCGGCTTGAAGGACGGGCAGATACGGGGGACAAGACCAAGCGGAGACGCTTGATAGCAGAAGATTTTTTTGCAGTAACGTGTTAGTAATCTAGTTTTTTCTCGGGTGACGGAATCCGGTGTTTTGACGGAGACGGATCACATTTGTCCACAGCGCCCGGATCCGATCCAATCTCGAAAGAAATATCACTCAAATTTGGTGTAACTAAGATATCGTGTGCACGTGCATTTGATATGGAATTTACGTAAGAACGCCGACTTCTTGCCATACTATTGCACGTACAAAGACGCAGGAGACAAAAGAAGTTTAGGGTTCACCCTCTTCTGCAAGTGAGATACTTTGAAGGAGCATTTTATAAGATAAAGTTTTTAATTGTTTTCTTTGAAGTGTTTTATATATTTTGTCTTACATGTACTCCTGATTAAGGCTCCGGTTTAGCGGTTCATCCGATCAAGCAAGATCCCCGGAGCCCGTCAAAAGAATGGATGACGGATCTCGGACGTCGGACGTCGAGTGGACAAATTTTCATTTATATGTATAGGCCGCTTCTTCGGTCCGGTTTTTTCTCAGATGACGGATCCGGCGAGACGGACGCCGTAGACAAACGGCGTAAGAGTGACACGGTAGAGGGGCCCAAGTGGGAAACGCCACTGAGAAAGACGACTTACGAGATGGGTGGACGACATCAGTGAAACGACTGGCCCAAGCTGGATACAAACAGCCCAAGATGGACAAAGCTGGAATTCTTTGGAGGAGGCCTTCACCTGCGGCGGGTTCTTGCAAATTAATAACTTGTATTGTATTAGGTTAAGATTAGTTGACTAACTTTTGTTATTGCAAGATGTTGTCTTTATTCTTCTCTTTATCTTGTCTTTATCCCCAAATCTCGTCAATCTGTGCTTTGTTACTGTATAGTATCTTGGGGTTTCGCTGGGAAAAGTTTTCTAATTAGTGCTGAACGTGCACAAAGAGCCATACTTAAGGTCTCCCATAGATTAGAAATCCGATACCCCACTGATATGTTATATCGTGGAACGGGAGTGCTTACGGTGCGCCAACTGTACATTTTATCAGTGCTACTTAAATTTCACAAAACTGCGGTAGCCTCAGTGGTAACTGATCAGCGTACTCGTAGAAAACCTAAATGGAATAGAGTTTATCCAGGCTCAAGTTTGGCAATAAGGATTTCTCATGTATTGGACCATACCTGTATGAAAAAGTTGACGAAAAGCTCAAAATCTATTCCTTGACGAAGTTCGGGTGCAAGAAACAGGTTCAGGAATGGTTGCTTGGGCTTAACTATACTGAAACAGAAAACCTTTTATCCTTCAACTGTTAAAGTATTCATACTCTCATACACACACTCATTACATACGAACTGTGAATTATATTAAACCGTCGCATTTGTTAACCTAAATTCACATTATCTGTCGAAAGAGGCTAGATCCTGCGACACAGGGTATTCTAGTGCGGGATCCAGTGTCTCACCTTAATATTGTTACACTTTTTATGACCCAATAAACTATTATTTTTATTAAACTATTATTATTATTATTGTCTTTATTCTAGTTTTCGGAAAATGATAATGATGGTGAAAGAAAATGAAACTGGTTTTCTCATTATGATCTAAACCGTCAATTGCGCTGTTAACAAGTAATAAGGTTATGCTTGCATTCATGCTATTAATAGCAATGTTACATAAGATACGTTTAGTAAGTTTACTAAACTTTACTCTGTCGATGTGGACGAAAACTACAACCAAGAGAGCTCCCGCGAAACCTTTTTAAAGTCTCTTTTTGTTAAGACAGGATTTTCTTTTAATAGAACCATTTCAGTATAGTATCATACACAAGGAACATTTGTCATTAAATTGCGTACACGAAGGAGGATTTCGTTACATATGTATAATTTACAAGCGTGGTTTATTTAAATATGTAGAACCACAAGGTTCGGGCCTTTGTTACTAGCTTCATATAAATTATGTTTTAACGCGTGTGTTTTATAGAGGTCGTCTCGTTACCTCGGACTAATAAACTGGGGTTTGATTCCCAGGTAGACTCAACTGTAATTGGGGTTTTTGTTAGTACTATGTTTGTTTTAGGGGTTTTGGTTGGCCCACTGTACGTTTTATTGGGACTTGCTCATCTCACAGTAAAAATATGGTTCACACACTTAAAAATAATTTCAGGTTTGACTTTACGTTTCTTTTTTTTAATTTTTTATTTAATATGGGTTTGCTCTTGACTCTAGTCTAGGTCATAGATGACAGAGACAAAGTTGACGATGGAGTGAGCTTACCCAGGAGAAGCCTGTTCACTCTAATTTTGAAGATATTAGGGTTGTATGCGTTCAGAAACACAGACGCAGGCAGAGAGTTCCACTCCTTTGCTGTGCGCATTTGTCGTTATTCCAATGTATAGGAGTAGTGTACCTTATTTTTCCTACATCATCATCATTTCTGCCAAAAGACGTCCACTGCTGGTCACAAACCTCCAGGTTTTTCCCAACTATCAACATATGTATATGTATATCTGCAAATGACAGCCGGGACCAACAACTAAACGTGCTTCCCGAAGCTGAGGAATCTGAGTATGTCACCCATTCACGTAGTGACAGCGGCGAGCGTTGCTTTACCTTGAAAAGCAACCCGTGCGACTATTATTATTACAGTCAATCTATCAATGTCATCATACCGCATACAAAAAAAAATGGTGGCATTTAAAACGTAGGTACTTCATAACTGATCGCTTTTGCTACGACAATGACCCCTGCGTTTCGCTACACAATATAGCGCGGTATGTTTCCGCCGCAACCTGGCGGCTTGCATCGCCGATGTTGATATGAACTTATATTCTTTGCATTTACATAACCTATTTCAGCGAGACTACGTCCTCTAGACGCTCACTTTGTGCAAAATACTATTGTTTAGATCAAAATGAGATAGAAACTTATGACTATCGCGAGCTAGTGTAACTTGAGTAAGCTGAGAATGTCGAAAAGACCGGGAACTTTCTAGCAAAATAAGCATGATAGCGTTGAGCATGTGGTGCTCAGCTTCTACCGACCTCATAGGGAAAGCGGTGGATGATCTAATAGCGTTTATGTTTATCAGAATACCACAGATTGGAGTGACCATCATAGTAATATTGCCTTTTGCTTCAAACGAGGAAGAAACGACTGTGTTTTGTGTACAGTTTCCTTAGGTTTACCAATGTTCAGGCTATATAGTGACAAAAGTTTATCGATCGCTTGAATGATTGATGATAATCGTAACATTCTTCTCTTTTTGAGTCAGGACCAACAATTTGACATACTTTCCAACGCACGGAGAGGTCTGAGGTGGTCATTCATCTTGGAACTGACCTTGACCAGCTGAATTGAGAACCTCCACCTGTTTTTGAAGTAAGTCGGATAAAAAACCGGAAGAATCCAGATACATGAACTTGGCAACTATTGCAAACGATAGACGTGTTCAATCAATCATTTATTTATTTGCAAACATGGGTATTGGTACATAGATGTTCTATTTTACATAGTATAGTTCTCCATATTTTACCGTCACAAGGGCATGCAAATGCACCAAAAAAATATATTAACACAAAAAGCAGCCAAACTAAAGTGGGACTGGGCCGGCCACGTCTGCCCGATGACGAACGGTTCATGGGTTAAAGCAACCACAATGTGGGTCCCAGAAAATGCCCGACGACATCGCGGGAGACCCAGGCGAAGATGGCGGGACGAGCTTGACGCCTATCGGCTAGATTGGTCCAGACTTGCCCAAAGCCGGGAGGAATGGAAGGAAGAAAGGGAGGCCTTTGCCCTGCAGTGGGACATAATTGGCTAAAAATAATAAAATAACAGCAGGTGACCCTTAAACAGTATGTGCCCATTAGGAGGCTACATTTATAGCAGCATCAACTTTATCAACAACCCTTATGCAAACTGTGATCACAAACCCGTGATTAACCCAACGCCATTCAATTTTTCCTATCTCCCATACCATTAGGCTAAATAATTTCAATAAAGGCTCCCTAAATACCCCATAACTTTGCTGTAGAACCCGTAACAACAAAATAACGCGCATGTTTGTAGAGTGAGCGAGTGCCATGGGGGCCGTAATCCAGGGGTATCGCATAAACCGACCGGAATCGTTTATTCATTGGTACATCACACACCGCGTGTTTGCGTTAAAATTCTATTCCAGCGCGTGCACTATCGCGACTCGTGTATGGTGTTTTTGAAGATTTTGACTTGGGGTATAAGTAGGTCCATAGTTTGAGGGACTCTCTAGTGGGAATTTTCATGGGAAGAGGACACTGTGATCTGCTTCCTTTTTTGATGCCATGATAGCTCCCAGAGAGAAATGAAAAAAATGAAAGTGGACTGCGTCTTCCTAAAATAAAACCACTTATCTTAATAACTGCTTTAAATTGTAAAATAAGACTGTTTGTGTTGATAAGACTGGATAAATGGAATATTGGCGAAATTACACAGCAATGACTCTGAGTCAATGAACCATAATTTGCAAGCTTTCCCCTGCTTATGACACACGCCATCGTCTCTAATAGACTGTCACGACGTAACTGGAATCCCTGAAAACCGAACCATTTCCGGGAACCCAGTCCAACACCAGTCGCCCGCCACAACGAATATTCCTTTATTCCCAATCCGCCGGAAAAATAGTAACAATACAGGATTTTTTAATCAACCTTACTTCCGAAAAGATTAAAAAAATGTCATAGTGTAGCAGACACGTCATTCTGAGTGACGGCGCGATCCCAAGCGAATTTTAAAACAATACGGACGGAGGTAGGTAGGTAACTAGACAGGATTAGAGCCGAATATAAAAAGCCTCACCTGTTGTTCATGATCATTAATCATTGGAGCAATTGCTGAGCAAATTTATCTTTATCAAGGCCCCGAAACGACGGGAGTTCGTATAATGACTCGTAAACATTTTTGATAATAAAATAAAGAAGAGTAATAACAGAAAGTTGGGGTTTCTTGTTTAGAATTGTGTTAAAGTTTCGTGTTTAGGCTCCGGGCTGAGTTTTATGGGGATGTTTGACGCTTGTTGTTTGTGTTGAAAAATAATAATCAGCGGAGTGTGGATGGTTTTATTGTGATTTGTAATAAGCGATGTTTTTGAACTTTGGGTTAATGGAGATTAGGGCGTTGACTGTGGTAGTGAAATCCTCGAAACAAAAATGAAGGTCAATAGGGATATTTGACTGGATTTTGTTTATAACATTTAAACGACAACAGGGAGTAAAAAAATTGTTTGAAGAGCATTTTAAAATATATAATAAACACAGACTGCTTTAACGAGTGACGTCACTTGCAACTCACAGTCATATTGAATTGGTTCCATCAGTACAAATGACGTTTTGCGTAACAAGGATAGAAGAATAACTTCAAAAGCGAGTAACTTCTCTATTTTTCCACAGATTTAAAATTTCTTCACAAATCGTAATATCTTTAGTAATTTCTTTCAAAACAGTATTAATTAGTAAAGGCATTTATCGTTAAGCCAAACTGGCGAGTTCTGTTCGAATTTTATTCCACACATGAACCTATTTCTACAACAGTCTATATTTAGATACGTGACCTGGAAATACACTACACTTAAGACGCAGGACCAAAACTTGGTGAAAGCCATAGCTAATCAAAGTTGTGTTTGCGTTAGAAGCTAGCCACGTGAGACGTCGCACGTGAACACAAATAGGCACGTTGGGATATTGCGAGCTCGCGGGGGTGTGCTGACGTGACGGGGAAGCGCAGTATGCCAGGTGAGGGAATTTGGTAGGTAGAAGGCTTCGACAGGGAGGAACCTAATGGAAGTATGGCTGTAAGGGTACATGAGAGTTAGGGGCTCGAGCAAGTAACAGACACTAAGCAGTGAAGGTGACCCTCTTCTCCAATCTTCAATTTATTCTCATTTATATTTCGCAGGGCAAAAGTCGTCTGTCGATCTCAAACAAGTAACGATCAGGCATAACCTATTTATCAAGCTTGATGAAAGTTACAGGCAAGGTTCCTGATGCACTTTTTGTATACCATATATTTTTTTTAAGGTTGGGAAATCATCAAATAGATCTTCCGCTCTGGGTGAAGCGAAAGAGTGTCAGACTTTTACTGACTAAAACCCATCCGTGTTCCTTCTAACGCCCTTTCCGTTCCAGGGTCGCGGTGACTCTTTCGAAAAAATTCCGCAACATTTTTTGTACAGCATAAGTAATTGATAGCCTTCGATGAATCTTTGTATCATCATGTCACAAAGAATTATCGCTCTTGGCAATTTTAGCTACAAAAACATGATGCCTATGAGAAACTGGCATACAAATTTTCTGGCCACAAAACGTTGAATTAATACCAATTATGACTTACACCAAGAAAGCTACAAAAAGACGTCATAGTCCAAAGCAGAAGACGTTCACAAAGTGAACATTCTGCATCCCCTGCCCAGTGGGCCCAGTGACACGACATTAGCATAGGTATTACGGCTTTATTAAATGCATAACACGGCGCGGTAATGTGGATTCAGAGCTCGGCTTGACACAATATTGAGCGCGGCATACCTGGGGACTGCTGGCTCGCTGATCGATTTAGAAGCTGTCGCAGTTTGCAAATGATAATGGAGAATATGCTGGTAATTCTAAGTTTGGGGAATGCGGGATTAGTGTTAATTTTGTTAGTCGTCGTAACTTTTCTTTGTGGAACAGAATGTATAAATCTTAATCGTCTTTTCGTGACTACTAACTGGTTTCCAGAAAATCTCATATATACTTGCCAAGGGGTATCGTGTTACTCAGTTACTGGGTGGTGCAGGTCAGATAGACAGTGTCTTCAAGCAAAATACTGGTACTCAGCTGCATACAGTTTCACTGGAAGGCGATCCCAATATAGTTGGTTAAAATACTAAGCATATTGTTTGATTGATTATGATTATACTAATTGTTTTTTCCGCATATTATTTAGATATGTTTCCAAACGTCTTTTATAAAGCGCACAGCAAAGGAGTGGAACGCTTTGCCTGTGTCTGTGTTTCCGAACGCATACAACCCTAATCTTTTCAAAATTAAAGTGAACAGGCTTCTTCTGGGTAAGCTCGCTCCATCGTCGACTTTGTCTCTGGCATCTATGACCTAGACTAGAGTCAAGAGCAAACCCATCTGAAATAAAAAAAGAAAAAAAATCTTGGAAAGCTCTATTGTTGACAATGCCTCATTTTAGTTAATTAATTAATATTAACGAAATAGAGTACATTTTTCTACAGCATATTAATTTCGGCTGCTTACCATGAGCCTGTTTCATTACTGTTTTAAAGGAACCTACTACCACACACCATAGACTTTAATCTACCTGTCGAGTTGGAAGAAGTGGCATATTATCGTAAACCTTTGTAAGTATGTGAACTAAAGTTGTCCGAGGTCCACCAGTGCACTTTGTGTGTCACACGCTTTTTATGGAGCTGACATTATTGTCATGCCAGTTTATCACAAGGTTTTACACATGTAATTTTTTCCAAAAAAAACATACAGTCGAATTGAGAACCTCCTCCTTTTTTGAAGTGCCTTTTTTTCTCCTTCTGTGATTTTTTTATTTTGGTGTGCATTTCTAACTAATGGTAACTGATATTTATTTTGCAAATAGGTTACTAGTACTTAACTCTTTTACACGTCAAACATATTTTTTTTTGGTTATAATAATCTAGATGAGGCCGGTTAGTAATTTTTCATAACTAGTTTAGTCATTTCATCATCTGCCTAGGCTTTTCCCAACTATATTGGGGTCGGATACCAGTCAAACCGGATCCAACTGAGTACCAGCATTTTTCGTGTATCGACTGCCTACCAGACCTCCATCGGCCCGTTAATGGGTTATGGTACTTCTTGTCAAGACTGGTGTCCGATTTTCTGGCTTTTGACAATCCGTGACGACTGCTAAAGGCGATCTTGATTGTCAGCAAAAATGTGGATCACTGCTATCTGAAATAAATAAATAACTTGAATTAAATTAAAATAATAAATTCTATCAAAACTAATCAGTTTTGATAGAATTTATTATTTTAATTTCACTTTATTATTATTATTATTTTTTTTTTTTTTTTCTTTTATTATTTTAGCGTCACAAGCAGGCATGTTTGTAGCAATAAATTTCAATTATAAACGGTTATATTTTTCCAATATTAACCCTTATTAGGCCACCTGTTGCCCCTACAATAAATCATGGCGGACTCAGTGCATTACATTAATCTTTTGCGTAATTTATTAGCCATCGTCCGGATAAACGGGAATTAAATAAATTCTTCTCTAACTTGTGGAGGATAATTATAAAATGATAAGTTTCATTGTGACCATTTCAGATGCGACGTGCGAAATTAAAAATTGGTATTTATGAGTGTTTTTTACCAACTGACCCTATAGGCTGTCCTCAGGTACCACCCCTATGTTCAATTCAATTCAATACCGAGTTTGACGAGTTTTCAGGCTTAAGTAGAGTTTGACTAATATTCAACTACAAATTCTTAATCCAGTTATCTGGTTTACCCTTCGTCTACAACGATTTAACTGGTATACTAGTACTAGACGATAAGTTTAACAATCTTCACACGTGGGGATATAGCTCAGTGGTAGAGCATTCGACTGCAGATCGAGAGGTCCCCGGTTCAAACCCGGGTGTCCCCTGGCAACTGCTTTTTTATAACTGGTTGCTTAAAACTAGTGTACACCTTAACTCCATAGTGCAAATCATCTTAAATTTTTGGTTAATCAAGTGTCTAAAGGTACCTTTTCTCAAAAACTGCGCTTTTCTCAAAATCTGGCCAAGTGTGAGTCGGGCCACGCGCAGTGTAGGGTTCCGTAGTTGCTCGTTACTATTACCGGCTTAGAATGGTGCTTTTTGTTTAATTCTATGGATATATTCATTGAGTTCACGGTTAATAACGGCTAAATACGGGCTATAGGATGATGGTAACTAAAGAGGAATTGCCGAAATGTCGACATATTTCACATCTTTACCGTTTAGCTGGCAGAG
>NDFZ01004512.1:53361-69656 GCA_002192655.3 Mamestra configurata
CGAAGACTTGACTCTTACAAAAATTAGCTCTTTAAAGCTTAATATTTCGCAAACGGATCCTTGGATGGAAACATAGTTTTCGCACACCCTCAATATTTTTAAACGACCTATCCAACACATACCATGAAATAGACGATAAAAAATACCAAAAAATATGTTTTTGTTCTAGACATTGTTTTATCACATTGTCGGCGTGACTAAATATAAGTATACCTACCCATACCAAATTCCTAATGCTAAATGTCTAATGCTAAGCGTCTCCGAGCTAAACCACAGGCAGACAGACATGGCGACATTATTAGTGTTCATTGTTGACTACGGAACCCTAAAAATCGGTTCAGTGATTTAGGCATGAAAGCGTAACAAATAATCAAACTTACTTTGACATTTATTTTATTAAGTTGGGATTAAAATAGGTAAAGGACATTTTGTTTTAAATATGTTGAAGTAAATTTTATAGCTCATATACTTGGCTTGCGCTTGCCTGAAAATTGTAAAAAAAAAAATCAGGCAATTTTCCTTTACACTAGGTGTCACTTCTGATCATCCGTCATCTCGTACTTTACTGTACATGTCAGGTTAAAATTCTTTTTTGAATAAAATCATTATTCATTGTAAACTAAAGAAATCTTGTGTATTATTTCTCGTAAAATAAATAGATGCAGCTTTTATTAGGGCTTCAAAAATGACGTGCTGTTATTGTTGTCATGAGAAGGTTATGATTTACCTAACATTATGTTTGAACGACCTTTAAATTCCATTTACTTTAGGTACTGTTGCAAAAATAGTCTGTCTAGACGGTTGGTTTCCATTATCAATTCTGTTTATTTTCCCCTGAATTGTCATGCTTTGAATATTTTGTGGCAAGTAGTTACCTACCTACTACAAAGGATCACTTAAAAGATGGATGTTCTTTTAAATCCTTGCATTATATAGATACTACTACAAGACCAAAGAAATGATGGATGAATTATCGGCTAAAGTGAAGGTGACTACTGAGGTGACGTCTTTTTTGTTTTGAGTGGCATCTCGCAGATCAACCCATGAGGTTGTCGACTGCTTAACCGGGCTTGCCTGTGGTGGCCTTAATATAATATTAAAGCCTCCAGCCAGGGCTTATAAAAAACTTACAAACTAAGCGACTACACGCTAAGGGCACCTCTTGTGGGGTACGGGCCTCGGCTTAGGGCGTTGTTGGGGGGAGGACAGCTAGGAACGGGCTGGATCGAACTAGTGAGGTGACGTCAAATAGAGTTTTTATTTAATAGGTTCGCGTTTGTTCAATCTCACCTAGTGGAAAGCAAGGAAGTCGTCGAGGATGGAGCACGGTTGCCTAAAAGTAACCTGTTAACATTGACTCCGACAGGGAATTCCACTTTTCAGCTGTAGGTACGTGCAACGAAATGATTCCCAAAACGGTTTGTTTGCGTATGGGTGACATGTCTACCATGTTCTGGTGGCGCATCGCCGTACGTCTTGCAGTCTGATAATGAGTTTGAAAGCCGAAGGAGACATGCTGTGTCGACCCCAAATAAATTAGGGTAAAGGATGACGAATAATAAAAAAAAAAGTTATGTTATCAATTTAAATTATTTAATTATTATTAACTTTCTTGGTTTCATTTATTTTCAAATCAAATGTAACCTACAATAATGTTAATGTAAATTTATGATTAAAGTAATTTCTATTTGATGTAATGTCAAAAGTGTGTAAGTGACATATTTACACAAAACAATGTACAATGTAAAATTTACGTAACATCTTTCGTAAATATGTAGTTGGTGTTCCTCAATAAATAAAAAAATAAATAACACTAATCATAATAATAATATCTTCTTCTTAATAATATCTTCTTGGGACAACTCACACACGGTCATTTGATCCCAAACTAGGCAGAGCCTGTGCTATGGCAACCAGACAACTGATAAACATACTTATATATTTCTAAATACATACATATTATAGACAAATCACACCCAGACACAGAACAAATGATCATGCTCATCACACAAAGATTTGTCCTGAGTGGGAATCGAACCCACGACCTCCGGTTTAGCAGTCAGGGTCACTAACCCCTCGACCAACAGGCCAGTCAATAATAATAAGCACTTAACAATAGAGTCAACAATTTATATTATAACTTGCAGTCAAATGTAATTGAAAACCGATTACCGGAACATGCGCACAACAAAAGCCTACATCGACGAATCCAAATGTATGCTATGCGTGATTCTCCCCTTCAGCGCGAACAATAAGCGCTGATTGATCCGCGCGCCGATTTAAACAGTATTCAAACCCGGCTTCATTATCTGTTAAATGGACGGTGATATGGAACAACGAATCAAGCGATATGATCGAGTTCCTGCCCTTGCCTGTTGTTACTTCGGGTCGGTGAACGAGTTTTCTTCTACTCTGACTCCCATTTCATTCAAATCGTTCCTTACACAATCCATAGGTACATATTCTCTCTCTCTCTCTCTCTATCATCCACATTTTCATTATCAACTCTTTAAGGCTAAGTTCAGATGAACGCGCGACGTCGCGCGGTTGGCTCGGCGCGCGGTTTAAGATTGTAACAAATCAATGTTGTTGTGTACATGACCGCGCGTCACCGCGCGTGCCCGCGCGCACCGCCATGCACCGCGCGCAAGATGTTGACCCGCGCGCCACCGCGCGGTTTAAGATCTACACTCCTATATCGACCTGTTCAGTTGACCCGCGCGGTTTGAGGCGGACGGACGCAAGGAGCGACGAAAAAAATGGAGGACGACATATCAATGGATTTACTAATAGACGAAATTGAAAAAAGAGATGCGATTTGGAATCTTAACTCGAAGGACTATTCAAATAGAACAATAAAAAGAAGGTCTTGGGAAGAATTTGTGTTAATTTTCTGTGACCATGGTGACTCAGAAGAAAGAAAAAAAAGCAAATTGCCTCCTCCACGTCCATTCTCACTGAATGTTCACGCTAGACTGTCGCGCGCAAACCGCCACCATCTGAACAGGTGAATCGCGCGGCAGCGCGCGTCGTCGCGCGTTCATCTGAACTTAGCCTGAGTTAGGTACATGTTTCATCTCTTTCCTTCAAAATAATTTCCTTTCAACTTTTCTGTCACTAGTGCCAGTTTGAACTTTATCTCACACCGCATATTAAAATATCTCTATACTCAAAAATAACGCAAAAAAGATTTTTTGTTGGAAGTCAATTGTAAGTCCATAACTTTTCAAAAATACAGTTACTTTAAAAATATGTTTCGAACCTGCCTTAAACATACACGTGTGAATGAAGTGGTTTTTTAATAAATTCAAAAGATTTTCTAAACTTTAAACTTGTCGCTTGATTCGTTATTCCATAACGCCGTCCAAATATCGAACCGAATCGCGTCAATCATTACGCGTCTTTATCTCATTAACGCAAATTCAGCTGCGGCGATAATTATTTTGTGATGGCTTTATTAAAATTAACTCGGGGGAAGGAATAAATTCGTGTTTACTTTCCGTTTGGTTTGAGTTCTGTGTAAAATGAATGTGCTCTTGGTTTTACAAGCGGTGGTTTACCTAAAATGTAAATCGGTTTGAGAATTTTAGAAGGATTCATTGTAGTATTTTAATCGTTACGTTGGAAGTTTATTTAATTATTTTATTTACGTTGGAAGTTAGACATTATAATTCACTCAATGTGCCTGCTTGCTTGCCTTCGTTGCTCTAACTGACTCTGATAATTATTTACGTTCTTCAGGTGCATTTCTTCTGCGTTTCACTGCAGGATATAGTTTAAAATAAAAGATTAACACTTACGCGTAAAACACGTCATAATATGATTTACCTCAGAAACACTCACCCTTGCCATACGTCACATATTTCACAAGCGCATACCGTGATGCTCCCCACGGCAGCATACATCGCTGGCTTGCCAAGCCGCCCACACTCGCGCACTATGCACGCGCGGCATTGGAATGACAAAATATGTGCCGGCGATATTGCAACGTCTTCCCTGATATTTACGGCAGCTGAATGTGAAGAATTCGGTGCGGCTTGAAGATTCCTCTAAGTATAGTTTCGAGAGGCTCTCTGAAGTACGTTTGAAGGTATGCTTGGCTTCCTGAAATGGTTAGAATAAGATCTATTTGGTTTAAGATGTTTGCTAGCCAGCTTAGCTATTATAAAAGGAACGGTTCCTTGGTATAGATAACGTTGAAGAGAGAACTAATGGTGACCAACAATCAATTTTTGTAAAAAGAGAACGAGCAAAGTGCTTGTGGATTGTGTTTCAGGAGAAGAAACTTATATCTCATTGTCTTAGTTAAATCAGTTACAATGGCCATGGAGCAGAATTGAAAAAAAAAAGAAACACGCTTACTACAGTTACGGCCGGTCTCAATAACGTATCTACTTTTAACTGTCAAATTAGCTACCAACAGTAACTGAAACGTCATGTTTGAAAGGAAAACTATCTTAATATATATATTTCTTGTGTACGTGTGTATGTCACTGAACTCCTCCTAAACGGCTGGATCGATGTTGATGAAATTTTTTGTGTTTGTTCAAGGAGATTTGAGAATGGTTTAGATTCACAATTGGACCCGGTAGGTGGCACTGTAATCGATTTCTATAATTTTTCGTCAGACACAAAGCAAACGTTCGGACAGGAGAACGTCTGTCGGGACCACTAGTGTAGTATTATGTTACGGCTAATACCTGAAGTGCGGCTACCTAGTTTTAGCCGGCTAAAACTGATTACCACCTGCGCTAAGATAGTTCGACGGAGCCCCGCTTCGCGGAAGTTTAGCCACCGGTGTGCGGCTGCACGTAGTTCTAGCCGCTATGATGAAGGCTAAACCTAGTTCTTACCGAAGATAAGAGGATACATCTAAGTTTGACCGCATGTGGCCGTAATAACATATATAAAATGAATCCCTTTTTCCCTTGGTCCAGCGAAATTGGTCCAGCCGTTGGCGCGTGATGCCGTTCACGCGCGAACGGCTGGACCAATTTCGCTGAAAGAAAATTTTGAAAAATTATGCATCCGGGCGAAGCCGGGAGCGGGCCACTAGGATTTAATCAATTAAAAATAATCAAACGCCAAAAACCCAAGAAACTTACCACTATTTTTCTCCACCCTCCCCAAGCACTTGAAAATGCAAATGGTCTCCTAGGTCGGTAATTAGTTCAAGCGCCGTCGGTCCAGGAGGCAGCGATGAGTTATCTGAATCGCGAACAAAGGCCCACCGATGTTAACTTATAAAATAGACGAAGTAATTTGCGTCACGTTACATTTTACAGTTTCCGCCACAGGACGAGTAGGGTGGCCATGTTTGGAGGTTGTGGTACACCGTAGCGAGCAGGATTGGTCTGGAATTATAACTTGAATGAGAGATTTATTTACCGTGAAATATACCAAGTAGATAGATAGTTTATTTTATTTATTTATTCATTCATTATTATAACACCTACACAGATACATACAAGGCGATGTTATAACTTAGGTACATATAAAACATTTAATACAATACATCAGATACCTTAATCATTATTTATATGGCTAGACCTTTAGTTAGATTCAATACGGCTCAAAAGTATTTGGCCACCCAGAAAAAGGTATTTTGAATAAATGAAATGACTTCATAATAACGTTCATGATCATTTGTTATCATTTCCTTAAACATAATAACAATGTTTTTATTTTATTTTAGACTCATCTATGTGTCCCCTCGGTTTAATGACGGCTTCAAAAAGCTTTGACTTCATAAAAACCAATCAATAAAACATAATAATAAATAGAAGGTGTATCATCATCGTCATCATTTCTGCCGAAAGATGTCCACTGCTGGTGGGCCTCTCCCAAGTACCACCAGTGCGTCTCGTATCACTTAGTGGGAACCTTCCTTGTGCCAACGCTGCTTTTTTTGGTACGCGGTTGCCATTCCAGAATCTTTCGACCCTATCAACCATCTAGAAGGTTAGAAAGAACTTCTCTTGTTGTTTGCTGGGGAGTTTGTTGCGCCACTTCTTCTTCCCAGCTATAACACTAGGAAGTGGTGACGGGTGGGCGTTTTGGGGGACTGTCTTTATGTAGAACTTTGACGTTCAAAAAGTGCTGGCACTCAGCCTAATTTGAATAAATGACTTTTGATTTTGATTTTGACAGTGGAACTCCTACAGATTAACAACTATCTTGATATCTCAAATGCAAGTCCATTGACTTCTCTCACTATTCGGGTCGGTGTAATATGAGTCGGCAGTAACTCGAAGTCAGGCTGATCCACGAGTGCCGCTTTTTGTTGAACAACAATGCGACGTGATTAGCACGCCCTTTGTTCCTCTCAGCCATGTTTTCACATACTTTGCGTGTAATATTCTGTTAATGTATGCCCAAATTAATATTGCCAAAATGTCGGGAGGTTGCCATTTGCGGGATATTGTAATTCGTTGTGTTCTTGATAGCGGAATTATTTAAAGTTTAGGTTTGAATTTTGATTAGGGTTTGAAATCGTTCTTTGATTTTAAATAATTCAGAACGATTTACTTTGAATAGAATTAGTTAGAGTTAGAACATTGTACACACTCAGTTGAAAGATTACGATCGCAGTAACAGTTTGTGTCACGCAAGTTTGCTTGGTTTGTATTCTTCGTCCTGTATAGCTCCGTCTCTCTCTCACATCAGAATGATGCTATCATATCTAGCGTGTCATATTCTTTTTCTCTTTTTTAAAGAAACGTTGCCCCACACTAGGATTTCTCCTGTATCGTAGGTGCGTTTAAAAACATATAAACTCACATACACAAACAGCCACCCCCGGAACAACTATCTGTAGGCCATACAAATATTTGTTCCGTGCGGGGATCGAACCCGCGACACGCAGCGCAGCAGTCAATTACTCAACCACTGCAGACCCCAGGCTTTCCGATGTGCATGGCTTGGCTTGCTTCTGTTTTAGTATGCGATAATGTGTATAGTCCACGTCTAAGCAACGCAGATAATGTGTAACCATAAGCGAGGCAGATCTTTTACCGCGATTATTACTACCAGACAGTCGCACACAGTATGCAAAAATAGCCTTTCTAGTAAGGCACACAACGTTAATGCTTCCTAGCGAGTAAAATGACATGTGTTACCGCCTGTACCGCTCATCTTTACTTCATAACAATCTTTTATTTTTTATAGTAGTCTTACGGACAGTCTCGCACATAGTTGGTATCATGCACACCTTGTAAGTGAGGCACACAACGTGTAATCCTATCTAGCGAGGCACATGTGTTGCCGCCTGTACCGCGCGCATAAATCAAGCGCATCCCTACCGAGACTTGATTCCGACGTTTTATACTGTTTGTACTTAGCCTTAACTGATATGTTGCGCCTGAGGTTGACTTTTATTAATGTTGCTTGCCGACTTTTTAATTTTGTTTTGGTAGAAACGTTTTAATTTGAGATTAAGCGCTTCAAAACTTTTAGTTAAATAGTGCTCGAGTTCTTTGAAAGTCCAAATTAATCGGATCGCTATAAATATCTATTCATACAAGAAAGGACCGCATATTTTCCCTAGAAAATCTATCAAACGCAGCTCTTTTGATAAACTCCCAGCTCATTTACACCCGGAAAGACCCATAAATCAATATAAACCCCGAAAAAAACATCAAAAAGACTGGATTATCAGCTATCCTCTCATCGCCTGAACGGGTCAAACTGAAAAATATACGAGTTATTCGCACAATATACCGGCGATATCTAATCTGCGATATGAATGGTCCGGGGCGTGCCAAGCCCGGGCCGGAGCCCGAAATGAAAAAGCCCCGACCCCCAATATGGCGTTGGCAATAATTACAACGGAGTTGACCTTTTACACAATGTCATACGTGTCTGTAACGATTGGAAGGAACACAAAGAAGCCATAGAAAGGGTGGCGACTCAATTATTTCTGTACGGGCGCAAATTCTCGTGAAGAGCGACAATTTGGTGAAACTGTCTTTTTGTTCAAATGTATTTGCTTCAAATATGTATTGTTGTTGGTTATATAAATGAGTTTTCTGACTAAAAATTCTCAAATAGGTGCGGAAAATGGTTTTTCCTAAAAATAAAGTAGTCTGTTATCGAATGTACTAAAACTAATCATGCTCTTGTTCTTTGTCTCAGATACTTCCGACGTCAGAGATTCATCTCAGGATATACCAATATGAGAAATAGGTTAAATATAATAAATAACACAAATTTATTAATCATATTAGTAACAAAACCACAGTTCGCTTGCAAATTACATCAACAAATACACCTTTCGAAAATTACAAAGGAGCGATACCAGTCAAGTTATGAGGCACATTGTTCGCGTATCGGTTACAGCAACGGCGCCATTGTTGTTGCTGTAACAATGTATGCTATCCGCAAACACGGACATTTTCTTATTCGAGGTAACGGTCGAATGTTCGATCTGACTTATTTGAAATTCGAATTTGTGAATATTGTGTTCGTGTAATGTTATGTTTAGATTTATTTTAAAATGTTTTGTTCCGGAGTTTTTTTGTTGCTAGTACACATAATATAATTGTGTGCCTGTCAGGTAGTTCTAAAATAGATTTCTACTGCATTATAATGGCAAAGTTCCACGTTAAATTGTAATCACAATCACAATCTATTCATGTAATAAAATCGTAGACTTGCCGTGTCTGGACATTGTTTATTTTTGCATAAAAATAACAGTTAAACATTAGGCAAAAGAAATAAAACACAAAATGCAATTTTTGAAATTTCCGTCTGTTTATCTGTTTGTTGATTTGTTTATATGTATGTTTGTGACTGCATCACGCAAAAACTATTAAGTGTTATCCCGAGTAACATTAAGTGTTAAAAATCGATCCACAAAATCAAAAAAGAAAAAAATATTAAATTTTTAAGTTTAGTAAGCGCAGCTTGACTTATGGCGCCATCTATTGAGAAAAAATAAAATGCAAGTAAGCATGAAAACAAACTGTTGAGTTATTTGTGAAACTTTTAATACGTAGCAAAGTATAAGTGACCATTTTAATACCTCATCGTTATTTATCGTTACATAAGGGCGTTTAATTAACATCTTACCCTGCCAAATAGTTTGTTACTTAGTAAAGTACAACAACATGGTCGATAAATGGCGTTGCATTGATGACGCATTTTTCTGAATGGCGATGTTAAGATTCTCCGTCGGAATATGACTCTAACACGATTTTTAACAGCTTTGTCGTTCGTTAGGTGGTTTGGGTTCGATTTCTAAAAAAGTCTTACAAGTCTCTGATAGTATCCGATTTCTTCAGGTTCGTTTCGTTTATTTACTGACTGACAGACAACGCCTAACCGAAACTACTGGTAGTAGAAAGCTGAAATTTAGCATGTAGCTTGCCTCCGTAGGCACTAAGCAAGGAATACCCGAAATTCCTACGGGAAAGGAATCATACGCGATTTACGAGTTTTATTCAACTATGAATGCATTAAATAATCTTCCAACGACAAGAAAATAACACGTCGATACAGTAAAGAAGCGCAACATTCAGTCCACATTAAAGAATTTCAAAACTCGAAATAAGCCACTGAAAACCTCAACTTATTCCACATAGAAAATAGAAATTCGAAATATTTTTAACTGTACGAAATGAATTTGAAATTCACTAGTTGTCGTAGACTCGTGGTGCCGTAGAGAAAATCGCAACGAATAAATAAAAACCAAAATGAAATAATAAACTTCAGCGAAGTTGTTCGCTGAAGTTCGTCGATGATTTTCGATTTGTAAAGTTTTAAAATAGCGCTAACTGTGCTACTTCGGCGGTGCTTCTGAAGCGATTTCATATTTTATTCGTTAACTATAACTAGTTGGTGTTAGTACTTACGAATAGGTGCGAATAGTTTATTGCACTTTGGGTTTTAATGAGTTGCTTTAGATAGGAATGATGTGGTTTTTGATGGGACTAAAATAAGTGTTCATTTTATTTTAAACTATAATTATGCGAATAATCATGAATTTTCAAGAAATTTTAGGTTTGTTATTAATTTACATAATTATATCTGTCTGATTATATTATATATACTACTTCAAGTCGTTTGTGGTGCGGGTTCCAACTCATCAGCTCGAGGTATTCCTCAAAGAAGAGTTTTGGCCGAAGGGTGTTGTTTATCGACGTTTCCGCGGCCAGCTGCGTGACACCAGTCAGCGAAACACGACGCCGTCATTTCGTGTGCAATAGTTAAATAAGTTATATTAATATGTATTAGTTTATTATTTTTTTAAGATTATTTTGTGTAATATGTCTATGGGCCTCAGCAGCCTGATAATAAAATGATTATTATTATTATTTATGTTTTAAACAAGTCAAAAGGTGTGTGACATGGGACACTGCAAGCACATATTTACCAGTGACTATGATTTATATGTTTGGCTTTGTTACGACGGTGTGATCAATGATTTCCATGTAATGAAAACTAGCTTGTAGTAAAATTAATAGTGTAGTAGGTTTCAGCCTTGCCAGGGTTGCGGAATTTGTTCGGAAGAGTCACCGCGGCCCTGGAACGTAACGGCTTTAGAAGGAACACGGATGGGGTCAGTAAGAGTCTGACACGCCCTTCCGCTCCACCCAGAGCGGAAGAAGTCATTTGATGATTTACTAACATAAAAAAAGTACGGGCAAGTAGCACCTTCAGTTACTACTAAATGTAAAATTAAAGGAAATGTATCTCTAAGGCGTAAATACATTCCTAGGAAAGTATCAAATTCCAATTCCTTTTAATAAAAATCTGGGGCTACGAAATCTTACAAAAAGTAAAAAAGTCATGAAATTGATATTCCCATTGAAAGCCGAACTTCGGCATTTAAAACTAAGAGGCTTCGCTTATTTTCGTCTGACGGTATCGAATTATAAAGAAAAAACCATCAAATAAAAATTAATCTTACAAAAATACTTATTAGATTTTCCGATGGGATTAATTTCTTACTTATTAAAATAGAAGGAAAAGGTTCAGCAAAATACACAGTTTCCCCTTCCTTTTAAAATTACAAGATTAATTAAATTTGAATTACAAAAAGGGTAAAATTTTTCTTTGCTTTTAAATTTGGTTTTTATTCTTTTTTTTTGCATTTTGTTACGCACTTAAGTAAGATTTTATTTAAATAATTAAAACGATAATACGAATACCGATGATTTCAATAAATGTTTTGAAAAAAAAATGTGATTAGATATATGTATGTATATCGTCGCAGTTATTTCAATTTATGCTTTCATACTTGCGATGCTGGAAGACCATTTTACTACTTCGGTTCACAAATCTTTTCACAGAACCTCCCAGAAAACACACCAAGGCCTACACATTTTCAGACAGACTAATCAATCACACACCATGAATCATATAATTTACGGAAACTCCACCGAACCATAAAAACCGCAAAGATTCTAACCCTCCGTCAATTCCAGGCAGGAGCATCACTACAAGTAATTCCGCAGTCGAGCACATCACTATAATTCCGCTCCGTTCCCGCTCCACGACATATGAATGGAATTAGCATTGCTAATTAGCTTTTAGCAATACATCGCTTCAGCCGCTTACGGGTGAAGTAATTCGTAGCACGTTAAATCTTCGCTTTATTTGCTGTCTGTACGTTTAGGGTATCAGGAATTGTGTTTGGGGGCGTTTGGTAAATTAAATTGGGCATACGTGTTGTATGGCTTAATTTTGTTGAGTTTTTAAGTTATTATAGGTTAGGTTAGGCTACCTAATTAGGTCGGTTTTTGAGAAAGATAATAAGGTAAGTAGATACATATTACAAAAAAAATTAGTAGGTATCTTGAGATCATATTTTATAGATACTCACATTTTAAGTTAAGTGAAGATGTGGAAACGGAACAAAGTCGACTAAAAGTAGCCTAATCACTTTCGACTTGTACGTTTTGGTCCCTATCACCATTCCGTCTTTTGACAGCCTAGGTCTCTCAAATAAATCAAAACGATGTCAGAATCAATTAAGTATTTCACCAATTTCCCAGCATCCCAACACCACAATGAAGCCCCCACATCATTACACTTGCTGGGTATAACTGCATCAATTAAAACCGAGGTCAGTCGCGATACCACTCATTTGCAACGATATTAATATCCATCAGTTGCCAGCCAGCAGTGACACGGTCGCACGGCGCAAATTGTTGCAAATTGCGATACAGTTTGCATAAATGTTGTAAATGCTTTTGTTTCAGTGTATCGGGCCGTGTCATTCATGTGAAAGGGATTATGAGGGATTATTGACCGTAAGGAAATATGAGGAGTTTCCTGGAAAAGTTCTTTGACTCTCAGCAGCGACTTGATGCAACATTTATAGTTCGAAGAATGAGGTTCAGAATGTCCAAATGAAAAACGGAACCCTTATAGGATCACTCTTGTGTCTGCCTGTCTCATCATCGTCGTCATCATCAGCCTCCCCCAAAGGGAGGGTTTGCCATAATCACCACACTTGGCTGGTGGGTTGGCGATCGCAGTGTAGCTGTTGAAATGCACAGAGAATGTTGCTGCCCATTCTCTGGTGAGTTCCTTAGTCGCCTCTTACGACACCCACGGGAACTAATGGGATGGTGCTACGTTCACCATACAGAATCGCAGCTCCGAATTTACTACACCGATTCATGTACAATTTGGTACACCAACACATGAACTTCTGAAACCCAAACCAATAATAGTGATTTAATTGAACTACACTTCTGGACACATCTATTGGCCCACCTTAGAGTTTAGGTTTCGATGGCCCCTACCGAAATATGATTGCTAGATTGAACAAAAACTGTTGATGCAGTTTTAAACCTGATACATTTTACCATCTTTTTCGATCGTATTGTTTTAAATTTGAATTCAGAATACCATACGACATGGAGCTACGCCTAACAAGTCGGATATGCGCCTTGATAAAGGCAATTGATTTTTACATAAATAACTAAAGGTTTAATTTAATAACGCGTGTTGCCTCCATGGGCATCTACCACAGCTCTCATACGATTAGGCATAGAGTTTATCAACCGCTCTATGCAATTTTGAGGGATCATCTCCCATTCCTCTTCTATGGCAGTTTTCAACTCCTGCATCGTCTGGGCAACTGGCTGACGAGCCCTAACACGTCTTTTTAGCTCGTCCCACATGTGCTCAATGGGGTTCATGTCTGGGCTTCTGGCTGGCCAGTCCATAACTGTGATGTTCACATCCCGAAGATATTCCCTGACGATGCCGGCCGCATGGGCTCTTGCATTATCATGCATAAAAAGGAAATTTGGGCCCACATAGTCCGCGTATGGTATCACGTGAGGTTCTAAGCACTCACGAATGTACCTTTCAGCATTTAATGTTGGCAGCCGTGGTCCTGTAACAACCTCAAGTTGAGTTTTGCCGCTCGCGGATATACCGCCCCAGACAGTCCATGAGCCACCGCCATAAGCAACCCTCTCTTCAAAGCAGCATTGTGCGAAACGCTCTCCCTTACGTCGGTAGACCTTCTTCCTTCCATCATTGCCATGTAACACAATTTTAGACTCATCAGAAAAGAGTACACGGCTCCAATCTTGCTGTGTCCAATTTAAATGACTGCGTGCGAAATGAAGGCGCGCTGTTCGGTGGGCTCGCGTTAGTTTGGGCCCATTAGCTGGCTTGTGTGGTACCATATCGCGTTCTTTTAACCTTCTCCGAACAGTTCGAGCGCTCACAGATACTCCGTGGAAGTCGCGAAGTTGGTTTTGTATCTCAATGGAGGTAAGGTGACGATTTCTCAAGCTGGTCGTCACGATGAATCGATCCTGCCTTTCAGTTGTGACCCGAGATCGTGGCCTTCCTTGGCGACGAACAAAGCCGCCAGTCTCTAGGTACCTCCGATAAACATTTCGGACCGCAGATCGACTTAAATTAAGTTGAGCACTCACGTTTCTTTGGCTGTGTCCGGCCTGAATAAGTGCCACAGCTTGGGCGGCGACTTCAGGTGAAGTATCCATAGATTATTGATAGAACCTCACCTTAATGTTAAGAATAAGTAATGTTTGTTGCAAAACCAAAGATATCAATCACTTTTTCAAGAATTAAATCCAAGTAAACCAATAAAACCAAGTTTTCTTAGTATTCGATTGTTTGATATCAACAAACAGGCTCCAAATTGTCTTTTGTTTCTTTAAATTCTGTGTTCGAAATTCAAAAAAAGACTATTGAATGAAATTGTGAATGTGCCAGGTTCAAAACTGCATAAAAACTTTTTGCTCGACCTAATATAAAATTTTAGCTAGGACCAAACGAAACTGAAAATACAAGGTGGGCCAATAGATGTGTCCAGAAGTGTATAATGCTAATAATGTAATTTAATTTGGGTAATAATTTTATTTAATAATAATATTGTGATCTCAATTTAATTTAAGTCAGGACATCCTAATATATAAAATTCTTGCGTTACTGAGTGACTGACTCAGACAACGCACAGCCTAACTACTGGTCGTAGAAAGCTGAATTAAGGCTTGTAGGTTCCTTGGGGAGTGTAGGGGAGCACTAAGAGAGGATTTCCCGAAATTCCTGCGGAACGGAAAAAAACGAAATATGCGCGTACGAAGTCGCGGCTAGTCTATTTTTAATTCTTATTTCATTTTTTTTTTCAATTTACTTACTCATTAAAATAATTGAACCCCTTCCGTAACTACTGTGTCTAAAAAAAAATATATAGTTTATAGTATTTTTCTTATAGCTTGAAAAACCTGTTAGAAGTCTAAGGTTCGAGTCCGACTCGCTCTGTAGAACGACGAATAGGTGTTGGTGAGTACCTAGTAGTTTTATTTTCCTTCCCTTGAAATTATCATTGACCATGTCGGACGTATCGGGGCCAAACTAGCATCGCACCCTCCGGGTAGTAAACTGTTCTGGTCCCTTTCGAAAGCGGTTGAAATGAACTTTTGTCGGCCCTCTTTACCACCAATGCTGAAACCTGATGGGTCGCTGGCCCACTCTGCAAGTGAGAAAGCAAATTTATTTGCATCTCTCTTTCCTAGCAATTCACGTCTGGACGCTGGCTCCAAGCAACCACTAACTGTACCTCTTTACTGTGACTCTTCGATGTCGGAGATCGCAGTTCACATGAAAGAGGTACGAAGAGTATTGTGCAGTCTAGACGTGAACAAGGCCAGCGGGCCTGACGGCATTTCAGCGAGAGTTTTGAGGCAATGTGCGCCTGAACTGTCTCCTGTGTTGACACGCTTGTTCCGCCTCTCTCTTGAAAAAAGAACGGTGCCAAAATCCTGGAAGCTTGCGAATGTACAACCTGTGCCAAAAAAAGGCGACCGTGCAGACCCTGCTCATTATCGACCGATCGCCATTACCTCCATTCTGTGCAAGGTTATGGAAAGGGTACTGAACAGTAAGTTGCTGACCTACCTTGAAGACAATGATCTCCTCAGTGACCGTCAATATGGCTTTCGCCGGGGACGGTCAACTGGCGATCTTCTTGTGTATGTCACGCACTGTTGGGGCGAAGCCATCGAGAAACACGGCGAAGCACTTGCTGTATCGCTCGATATCTCGAAGGCCTTTGATAGGGTGTGGCACGCAAGTCTACTCAGCAAGCTTCCTGCTTATGGCATCCCAGCTGATTTTTGTAGCTGGATATCAGACTTCCTTAGTGAACGGTCGATCCGAGTAGTCGTTGACGGCTGCTTCTCTGACCTCATGGCTATTAATGCCGGAGTTCCTCAGGGGTCTGTTCTCTCTGCAACTCTTTTCCTGCTGCACATCAATGACCTGCTTCAGCCTGGTATTGTTGGGTATGCAGATGACAGTTCGGTTTCAGAGAGATACTTGTCTAGCGCAAAAACCAGCGGGGAAGAAGTTCGTTCCTTGAGAGAGGCCATGGTAGAGCGGACAAATTTGACCTTAAGTCTTGTCTCCCAGTGGGGTGATGACAATCTGGTCTCTTTTAACGCCACCAAAACACAAGCATGCCTTTTTACCGCGAAAAGGAGTCGTTTCGACCTAACTCCGACTTTTCGGGGTACTTCTGTTCCTGTAACCGATCGGCTCGAGCTCCTAGGCATGGAGTTGACAACCAGTCTCAACTTTGGTGCCACCATTGAGCACAAAGCCCAAACTGCGGCCAAAAAGCTGGGCATCCTAAATAGAGTGAAGCGATACTTCACGCCTGGACAGCTTTTAACCCTCTACAAAGCACAAGTCCGATCCTGCATGGAGTATTGCAGCCACCTTTGGGATGGCTCAGCTAAATACCAACTTGCCGCGCTTGACTCGGTGGAACACAGAGCTAAAAGGCTCATTGGCGACGTAAG